>CM051259.1:36377584-36505084 GCA_027921565.1 Artemia sinica | reverse complement strand
TGCTCCAATATGCCAGTTCGAGTAAGTACATCCACGTGGTACATAGTATACAAAATCACGGTACAATTAATACGCCGCTAGTGACTCCACATAAAATATTCTAGAGGAACTCTCTAAGGGATTATCAAGCAAAAACTGCAGCTATGTACAGTGGGGTCATTTCAGTGCGTAAAGGAAGAAGCTTTTTCGACAGGCGAAATTTGTTTTTTGACATCGAAGGCTAGGATATCCCACACAAAGATATTTTCAAAATCTAATAAAGAATCTAGGGGGCATAGTGCCCCTCTCTTCCCTTCCCACAAATGATGACACACCAGGCTATGCATCGGAATAGGACTTTCACTACTTATAGTTTCCCAATATATAGAGACCCAAAATGCCTTCAGTAAACCTTTAATCTAATAAATCTATATTCCTTTAATAATCCACATTGTAGCTCTGGACATACAGTATTTATGTCCCATATATTTGCCTGCTTGTTGAGCTCACAAATAATGTCTGACTCATCCATGAGCCTAACCAAAATCTGTCTTGAAGCGTTCTGCCATAAACACCCATTTCAGTCAAAAATGAAGTCAAAAGCCATGTCTATTCTGTCGCTCTAGCGCTGCAAGAGCTCATTGGATCTCTTGTGCAATCAGTGCTGCCAGGTTGGGACAGTTTTAGACAAATGAGCAAATAAGAATTGACATCGGCTACAAAACCTAAGAAATTTGCAACATTTATTTTATAATGAGATGCACGGGCCAGAAACTTCTTAGTGATATGCCCCTAATCCCTAATCTCGTTCTACTTCGCTGTGGTCTATTGCACCTTCATTTGAGGGAATGAAGAATGACGCTTCTCGGGAAAATATCCCCAGGAATATCATTCCAAACAGAGATGCAGCGCCAAATGAAGCTGTTCCTCGTTTCGAATGCATCACTGTCCCTTTTTGTCTGTTTGGCGGTAGAACGAGGGAGAAAGTTGTGAGTTGTCAAAAGTAGGTGAGTTCATGTACTTGTACAAACCAGTCATCGATACTGCATCAAACCTTTCGCTAAGAGGTTGGAGCGAGACCTGGATAGCCGTACACACCCACACTCTTTGGACCAATTACTTGGGGAAAAGATTTACGCAGTTTTAGCAAGAATAATCTAAGAAAATCTGACAACCGTGCGTGTAGAATGAGGAAGGATTACGGCGGTAGAAGGAGGGAGGAAATTCGTCAAAAGTATGTGAGTTCATGTACTTGTACAAAGAAGTCATCGATACTGCATCAAACCTTTCGCTAAAAGGTTGGAGCGAGACCTGGATAGCCGTGCAACCCACACTCTTTGGACCAATTATTTGGGGAAAAGATTTACGCAGTTTTAGCTAGAATAATCCAAGAAAATCTGACAACCGTGCGTGTAGAATGAGGGAGGATTACGGCGTAGAAGGAGGGAGGAAATTCGACAAAAGTATGTGAGTTCATGTACTTGTACAAAGCAGTCATCGATACTACATCAAACCTTTCGCTAAGAGGTTGGAGCGAGACCTGAGTAGCCGTGCAAACCAAACTCTTTGGACCAATTATTTGGGGAAAAGATTTACGCAGTTTTAGCTAGAATAATCCAAGATAAATCTGACAACCGTGCGTGTAGAATGAGGGTGGATTAAGGCGGTAGAACGAGGGAGGGAGTTCGTCAAAAGTAAGTGAATTCATGTACTTGTACAAACCAGTCATCGATACTGCATCAAACCTTTCGCTAAGAGGTTGGAGCGAGACCTGGATAGCCGTACAACCCACACTCTTTGGGCCAATTATTGGGAAAAAGATTTACGCGGTTTTAGCTAGAATCATCCAAGAAAATTTGGCAATCGTGCATACAATGTTGGCTAAAGCCGTTTTCCATTTTAACATTTTCTCTCAGAAATTTTGGTATAAAACAAACTATGCGAGGTCAGCTGTAAGGCTAAGCTGAGCAACACAGAGGATCGAATGGACAAGAAATTTTAAAGAAATAATTTCAAAAACTTCTTTTTTCAATTGCAGATTATTCCGTTCCTGATATACGCTTCTATTCCTTTACTTTTTTTTTATTTCTTTCATCTTTCTCTCAATTTTTGGGAGAGGCCCAGCGAATATTTCAACTCTCTGTTTGGTGCTCTTCGGATATGAAACCCCTCGGACTGATTTTGAAGGGAATGTTTTTTTTTATGATTGATTGATAGACAATGTTGATTGATTTATTTGATTTAGTTTGAATGATTCGACAATTCTAATTTTAATGGCGATTCTGACTTGTTTTCATCAAATACAAATTAAATAATAAATAAAAGCTAAACTAAGTAATATCGACTTCTGAACAACACCATTATCTTTGCTATGAAGTATACCCTTCATTTCAATTTTTTTTTGTAAATGTACTATTAACTTTAATGATTTTTTGATTGATTAATTTATTAAGTAGTTCAAGTAATTAACTGTAATTACATAATTAATTTGAGTAATTAAGCTCTGAGAGAGTAGTGAAAAGAAGGAGCGTCTGCATCTTTCTTGGCCTCAGGTGACTTACTTCTGCGACGAATTACAGGAACAGTAATAGTAGTAGCAGCAGTACATCTCCAATTTCTTATTTTGTGTAAATATGAATGAAAATTTTTACCATTCCTACAAGCAAGACTTTCACAAGCAAGGCTTTCTTCTTCGAACAGAAAACAAAAGAAAATGAAAACTAACCTGAGTATTGCAGGCTTCTCAACAACATCGGTAACTTTATTTTCAATTACATCTCTAATCTCTCCCGTGCCATCTCCAGCAATTGTGTTCCTTCTAGACTTTTCTTTTCTTCGCCTTCTTCGTCTGGTTGCTGATTCCGCCTCTTCGTCATATTCAATACGGGTAAGAGATCGTCTATTAGCTGCCATACGGTCAAAGTTACGTCCAGTGATATCCAGCTTCACAGTTTCATCAATAAAGATACGTGCAGCAGCCTGAGCCCGTTCTTCAGGAGACGGCAACCTGCAAATGAATTAAACATCAAATGAGCTAGAAGCCGAGATGTTACTTTAGGGGAGCAGGTGGGACCATGATCCCCTACCTAATTATAAATTTGAACACTCAAATTCGTCTAGACTCGGTTTTCATGAAGGGCTTTCAGAGACTAATATTCTAAATGAGAATCATGGTTTTCGTGAGGCCCCAACCTTTCTTCAACCATACAATATAACGGAAAAACTTAGAAAGCTCTGATTTTTACAGAAGCATCTACTAAATCCTCTTTACAGAAATTCTGCATCCCAGAAATTCAGGCGTAGTCTTAAGTTCGTCGCACGACGTAACAGCGGCGATTCTATTAATACACTGGAAAACCTAAGCTGAAAGTTTAGTGCAGCTTAAGGTTTATGTAGCCTATTCAATTTTTAGTATGTTTATACTTATGCTCTTCTATGGTTTTTATGTTTCACTTTAAGACGATAATTTTGATGGCACTCCATAGGTCAGATTCAGTTCTATCTACCTACAGAATTATATTTTTGAAATTTGGTGCACATGGTTTCTTAGATTGTAAAGACGTTGAAAATTGGTTGAAAATCGTTGAAAAAAGGACAAATTCCTTCTTTTTTCTTTTTTTTTGAACTTTAGATTTGTCTCCAGAAAAAATCTAAGTAATGTCATAATTTGCTTATGCTCTTCTATGCAGGGACGTACGCAGGGGGGGCCTCCGGGCCCGCCCCCCCCCCGAAATCTCACGATTTTTTTATTTTCCCATAATTTTCTGATTTTTCTCACAGAATAATGGGTTTGAAGGATTTGCCCCCCCCCCCCGAAACAAATTCCTGCGTACGTGCCTGCTTCTATGGTTTTTATGTTTCACTGTAAGACGATAATTTTGATGCCACTCCATAGGTCAGATTCAGTTCTATCTACCTACAGAATTATATTTTTGAAATTTGGTGCACATAGTTTCTTAGATTGTAAAGACGTTGAAAATTGGTTGAAAAAAGGACAAATTCCTTCTTTTTTCTTTTTTTTTTTGAACTTTAGATTCTTCTCCAAGAAAAAATCTAGGTAATATCATAATCCTGGTTCGGTTAATGAATAGATCTGAGACTAATAAATCCAATGATATAAGAATCGTGTCCTTTTAGTGAAAGTTATAGCTGCTGGCTTGTCACAAAATCGCTGATCTCAGAGAGAGCATATACCTTAATCCTTCAAGAAAGGTCACCTACTGATTCATCCCAAACCATACAGAAAATAGCAGCGCACATTTTCCACAAATAGCAGACCAGATTTTCAGGGAGATAGAGATTATACTTTCTCGATGTAAAGATCAGATTTTAGGCAGACGTCTCCTGATTTGCTGGAGTTCAAATACTTTTTTACGTTTTTCCTTAGAACCCCTCGAACAGCAACTGTTAAGGAAAAATTGCCTTTACGCCCTTATGTAATTGTTTTAATTTAAAAAGTAAAAAACTTGATTTGAAATAAAAGCGAAAGAAGCCAAAAGCATTAGACAAGTCCAGTATTTAAAAGAGACGATTCAGACAGTTTAGTAAGACATCCTCGTTTTACAGAAGGGCAGTTTGAGAAGTATTAAAGGCTACCGATTACTTGTACTCGGCAAAAAGTTGTAAGACCAGTTTTTGGTTCTAATTCACCAAGCAGGGAAAGCAGGTTCGCATCTGCAGCAAAAGCGTGTGCTAAGGCCAGTTTAATTTGAAGACATTAATTTCTCTTCCATGGATCATCGTACTTGCAATTTTCTTGCGCACAAGACATGGCATGAGCGTCAGAATTTGACCTAAAATATCGTGCTTAGGGCTCAGAGAAAGACCTTATCACCAATTCTGGCACTTCATAAAAAAAAACTGAAAAATTTGGAAAGCAAATCTGCGTCAAAATCGGAGAGTAAAAATGGCCAGAACCCGTTTGACCTTAAGATACGGAATCACTTCTCACTTATTGTCACAGGAGTTTTATTTTTCACAAATTAAGCTTTGACAAATTCACAATTAGACACTATGACAAATTAAGCAACTCAGCGGAAAATAGTGATTTTTTTTTCTCCGATACAAATCTTAGAACAATTTAGTGTTCCAGCGCAAGGCTGCCACAAAAAATGAAACAATTTCCCAAGATTCATCTCCAACAAATCCTAAAGAAAAAAAAAATCCCAAGATATCAAATAATAATAACGCTTCTACTTAATTCACTTATTGAAGATGATGTATTTTATATTATATACTCTGCCCAGGATCCCAACATTAGTACCGAAATCCTAAGATCTTGAAAAACCCAAATTGCCGCAATCCCGCCCCCAATGATGGGTTTCCCACTTCCCAAAACCTGGTATACATCTCGGAACGCCATGGGTGTCACACAGTTCTGCCATGCTTGGTAAGGTTCCCAAAACGCTTGGCATAATCCACAAAGCACTTGGTACAGTACTGCCACGCCCGGCACGTGCCACCTGGTGCAGAGGATTTATGAGAATGGGCAACCCCTCTGACCTAACGAGAAGCTTATAAACCTTATTTTCCCTATATTTCGGTTTTAGGCACAACATGACGATATGCTGAAAAATAAAATAGAGCATGTAGGAAAGTTATAATCAATATTTGAAGCAATATTCTATTTTAAGCTAAATATACACACAATTTCCTGTGTTTGTGGCTACAGGTACGAGGTAACTGTATATCAATTTTTGTGAAATGTCATTAAAAACTAAATAAAGGGATTAGAAGTGGCGCCAATTCCTGAAAACGTAGGGGGAGGGTGTACAAAGTTTTTTTTTTAAACTAGGCGGCAATTTTTTTTAATTTGTTCAATGGAAACAGCAAAAAAAGATATGTTTCAATGGAAATGTCCGGAACAGGTATTTTTCAAAAACCTATGGAGAGGGCCAATTACACCACCTTTTAAAACCCCAAAGAGGCGTTCCTGGGAATTTGGGCTGACCTTGAAATCAAAAGAAAACACATTATTCATAGATCATGGTCTTTTTTTTATCAACAGTTGTCACTAAGATCCAGAATACGTTGAAACGAATTACTTAGGTAATCGTTAACGATTTTCTCCACTTTGAGGAGTACAATGGAATTCTAAATTCCTGGTTATCTTTTATTAGCGACAAAAAATTTCCCAGATTATGGAAAATTTATAGCCCATTATTTGATTTTATGGTCTAGAAAACAGGGAATCCGCATTAATGGGTTGCACAAAATTACAGATTAACGAATCAAGTCGTCCCATGTGGAGCTTTTAAAAAGTATGTTTAGCTTTAAATGTATATGGAGTTAAATTTGTAGAATTCTCTGTTGTATTAGACTGCGTTTGCTCATGTTGCCAATTCGATAGAGTTCTACAAAATGTAAACAAAAATTAGATTCAACATTGTCATAGGTGAGCATATCTCTTCAAACTTCTAAGTATTCGGGGGGGGGGTACTTACAATTTACACCGAAAACCCCAAGGGGATGCCCATTCTCTGCAACAGGTACACATTATAAAGCACTACGTGTTTCACCATGCTTAGCCCACCCTGCATCATGCGTGGCACACTTCAACTACGTGCGTGACACACGCAACACCCTGAATACATGATTTTTGAACGCAGGTAACCCCTCAGAAAAATCTCTAAACCCTAAATATTCTGTTAAACTTAAATAAATGAAAAGGTTTTAAAGTGCTTGGTATCTTGTAAATAATAAGTTTTTTTTTATTCATTTCAATTTAATTTCCAATTAAGTTGTAAAACATCTAAGTTCAGACAAACAAATTCTTTCCTAATAAATCTAGAGACACTAGAGTTACGGCGAAGAAATTTCATTAAAGAAATGAAATTTTAGAAGCAAAGGGAATATGAGAAAAGAAATTCCTGTGAAAAAAATCAATCGAGAGCAGAGAAAGAAAAAAGCAGGTCAATAACATACACAGAGGGAGTGCCGGGGCCTCTAGAGCCCCCCCTCCTCCCTAAATAAAAAAATTACTAATTTTTTCTGAATTGCTGGCCAGTATTTATTCTAATCAACACTAAAATTTGTAGTATAAGCCTAGAATTGGGGCTGTTGAGAAGGAGACATGTTAAGAAAACAATTCTTACTTTACAATATGAAAAACACTCGTAGTTAAAATATTTTGACTGCAGTTCCACTATAATTTACCTTGCCCCCTAATATGCAGATATATGACCCACACTATATACTAGCCTTGTGTGTTTTTTTTGGGGGGGAGGGGGCTAGCGGGTTACAAAAACATCGTATACAGATGTTTAATAGCTCACATTAAAGCTATTTCTCATATCTACGTTTTATTTATGAATTCCACCACCTGCAACTGCCAAATGGTACTATAAATGGCACTATTGATGCCATATCTTAAGTGGAAAGGCCAGGGGCTAGTGGGCTGCCAGAACTTCTTAGAGACATGTTTAATGGTTGATTTGAAAGCTATTGCTCATATCTGCGTGATTTTAATCAGTTTTGCCATCCGGAAGTGCCAAATAGCACAAAAAATGGCACCTTTTGTGCCACTTCTTAAGTTGAAAGGCTTCGAAGTATAAAACGGTACCATTGTAATAATTATGGTCCAAAACCCTTAATTGGAGATTTACAAGGGACCCTTACCGTATACTCCCCCTCCCAGCCCCCTTAGTAAGTCTCATTAGTCCGTTGGAAGAATTCACTATGAACCCTTTAAAATTTAGGAATGCTAACTATTATTTTGGTTCGTCTTAGAAGTAAAAGTTAATTGCGATAAGAAATTTATGGTGATATCAAAAAACAGCCTGAAACCCCTTGAAAATGGCGTCAAATCGAGATAAAAAGTGCACCATTGGAATCAGCATGGTCGAAAACCTTCTGTAGGATAATTACAGTCCCCCACCTTGAACACCAAGGAAAATGACTATTTTGCATGGGTAGCACTGATCTGTCTCCCTTTTTTTTCCAGCGCTAGCGGTATACCAGAACATCATAGAGATGCTTAATGGCTCCCCCGGTTTCGCAGCCTTTAAATAAAAAAAAAAAAGTTTTTTAAACTGAAAGTAAGGAGCGACATTCAAATCTTAAAACGAACAGAAATTATTCCGTATATGAAAGAGGCTGTGCCCTCCTCAACGCCTCGCTCTTTACGCTAAAGTTTTTATTGTTTAAAAAATAAAGTTGTGAGACAGAGTCAAACTTTAGCGTAAAGAGCGAGGCGTTGAGGAGGGCACAGCCTCTTTCATATACGGAATAATTTCTGTTCGTTTTAAGATTTAATGTCGCTCCTTACTTTCAGTTTAAAAAACTTTTTTTTGTTATTTAAAGGCTGCGAAAGCGGGGGTTTGGGGGGCGGCAGCCCCCCAACTGTGCCTCCTAATCCCTGTACGTTTTAAGGTTCGACCTTGTAACTCAGCCTCTTTAACTCTTTAGAAAACGTAGTTTTTTTCAAATAATTTCTGCACGTTTTTGTACAGTTTATTACTTATTATTGCTTGACTAACTGATAGCTGATCGTGTCAGGAATTAAAGTTGGGGGGCTGCCATCCCCCAAACCCCCCGCTCTTGAACATTCTTGTGTTAAGGCTTTTAATTCCTGAATACTCAAATCACGTCGTACAGGGTGCCTCCTAATCCCTGTAGGTTTTAAGGTTCGAACTTGTGACTCAGCCTCTTTAACAGCCCCCCAACTGTGCCTCCTAATCCCTGTACGTTTTAAGGGTTGACCTTGTAACTCAGCCTCTTTAACTCTTTAGAAAACGTAATTTTTTTCAAATAATTTAAAAAAGAAACTGAGTTTCTTTTTTAAAGTTTAAACTCAGTATATAAAAATTTGCTCTGACGGTGAATCGAACCCGGGTTTTCCGCCTGACAGTCCGAAATATCAACCGCTGGACTAATGAGACACAATTGAAATTGTTTTTTAGTAAATGGAATCTATTTTCGCAAAGCAAATTCCCACACAACTTGATATTTGGTTTTTGGAAAACAGGGAAGGAGTGATCAGATTGAGCTGAAATTTCGAGGATAAGCTCCCAGGCCCCAGGAAAGCTCATCCTCTAAATTTCAGCCCGATCAGACAACGTTATAGGGGGGGTGTGTGGTGGGAAAAATTAACATGGGCTATTATAGGAAAACGAGGTTTTTCGTAAATGTAAATTCGGGGGATAATTTTTTCGGTCTGAAAATATCAAAAGGCCCTAACAGGTCGAATTCTGCTTCGAATGAGTCCTCATTCACCCGGATCAGTTGCCAACTGTGGCCTGTAGGCGTGGATAAGAAAAAAAAAAATGATGATGATGAATTTTAAGTGGCTATATTTGGTTTTTTGAAAACAGGGAAGGAGTGATCGGATTGAGCTGAAATTTCGAGGATAAGCTCCCGGGCCCTAGGAAAGCTTAACCTCTAAATTTCAGCCCAATCGGACAACGTTAAAGGGGGGCTGTGGTGGGAGGGTCGAAACTTCCGGCCCAGTTTACCCCATGAAGATAAAGTCGGAGGAGGATGAAATTCTGCAAGTTTCTTAGTTTGAGCTTGGGCTACAAAATGCGATTACCGCCGTCTCTCTGCGACCTCTAGGACCTGAAATCGCTTAACATTGTGGTGGGTCGCCTCTTTATAGAGGCACAAGTGTGCCTCCTTGATTAGAAAGCTGTTTCTCAGATCTACATGTTTTCGAAGGCGGTATATTTGCATAAACGCTAATCTGGAACATATTAGGAACTGTAGTGAATCACTATTTTTTTTTTTTTTTTAACATTTAGCTTGTTGTATAATTTATTCAATTGAATCATGAATCTACGCGCTATATCGCGAAAAATCACTAGATTGTAAAAATCACTAGTTTTAGACCGAAAATCACTAGCTAGAAAAAAATCACTAGGCAACATGAAAAATCACTAGAAATAGTGATAAATGATTAGGGTGGCAAGCCTGATTCTCCTGCACACTCCCACCATTAGAATATTAGTAATTTCTTATTATTTTCAATTTTTTGAATGATATTTTGTTTGAAATTGTATTTCTTCAGAGAGAGAAGGGGCAATTCTTTATGGCATCAGTGGCTGCCTTAGTAAATATGATCAAATATTTGAATAGAACAAGCTATCAATATAAATATTTTCCATTCACAACCTGAGGAAAATAACAATAGACTTACCATTTTTTGTTGAAAATCAGTCGTTGAATCCATGGAATTAATTTTTTCGTCAATTTATGTGCTTAGCGAATATGAGCTAGTTCAAAATACGAATGATGAATTGTTGAAAATTCGGTGCTCTTATATGGCAAAAGAAATATTGTATTCTAGTAAGTATTTTCAGTGTTAATTGATAAACGTCTAAATGTGACCTACTTTCTCCATATTCTCTAGGGAGTGTTTTCTGCTATTTATCAACTGTTTCAGTGAATAGCGAAAAAATACTGTTCTTTGATTTAAGGGGGAAATGCAAGTTTTTGATAAGTTGAGTAGGGAAAGAAAAATGGAAAAAACTATTTATATAAAAAAAAAACAATAAAAAGGTAGGATGGTACATAGGATGTAAAGTGGTTACAGCTTCTCTTCATAAGGGTTTAAAATTGAATTTGCGCCAAAAACAATTATTATATTCGTAAGAAACCTAAAAAATAGGCATCGAGTGGTATGTTCACTTGAATCATAGGTCATATTTGTGAATATTTTCAACTGAAACTGAGAAGTGACATTAAAACTTAAAAAAGCATACATTATTCCGTATAAATAAAAAAGATCATGGCAGCGTTGTTTATGCATTAAATTTTAATCAAAAACGAATAAAGATTAATTTAAAAAAACAAAGTTTTTCGAGGGAAGTAAAGAGCGAAGTTGAAACTTAAAACGGACAAAAATTATTACTTCACAGCCTATTTAATATATATTCATAGAACTAGTATAAATAAACCAACTAATTATGTTTCCCTATGCTTTTATGATTATACAAAACTAGCGCTTTACTGAAAACACAAAAGTCAAGTATAAAAAACAGGATTATTGATTTAAGAGTCAAAAATGAGTATTTATCCTGAAAACACTAAACGAATCTATAAAGCTTTCCATAGTCTTACACCAGTTTCGACATTAGTAACTTTCAGTATACAATTAAAATTATCTTAAAAACATAAGCGTAAAACTAAATATTTTTTAATCACCACGAAGTAATTGAACAGCATACAGAAATATTGGATTGATTTATCAAGCAGCCTTTTGCTCTCACCAGCTATAATACCAATAGTGGGTAATATACAGTCTTAAATTGTAAGAAATATGCTTTAGTATCACTTGAAATGAAGATCAAATAAGACATATTATGAACTCTGGAAATCCTATTATTTCTCTCTATACAAGAGTGAATTTCTAGCTATGATGCAAATTCTAAAGCTAGTCTATAGTCCTTATACTATCAATATGGCCTTACTTCGAACTTGTGTACAAACTAATCATGACACGTCCTTTTAAGAACCGAAACGAGAGCCAGTCGTTGGACTGAGCCATTGTGCAGAATTGACACCAAATTAAACGTAAAATAATAAAGAAAACCCTAAAATGGATTGTAGCTTTATCTTAAAAGGGATTGATAATATTTTGATTCTATAAAAAGTGCTCTGAATTGGTTTGCTTTTAATGTACCATAGTCCTATATTATTTTGTGTTTTCAGTAAAGCGCTAGTTTTGTATAAGCCTAAAAGCATAGGGAAACATAATTTATTTATACTAGTTCTATTAATATAGGCTGTGAAGCACAGTTTATATAATTATCCAGTGTGATCTTTCCCTATCTCACCCATTATAAAAACCCGGACCGAGGTGCGAGTGCTCCAGAGAACGTTTTTGCAGATATAAACATAAGCGGCATTAGATCTTTTCACGGGTAGACAAAGAATAATCACCTACGGAACAAGTACTGACAAAACCACTTGGCCGGCTCAACCAATAAGTGGACAATAAGTGCAGAAATAAGTGGGAGGAGCTTTTTGTTCGCACCGAGAATGAAGAGCCAGAAATCATCTGCGGTAAACTTACTGGTATATTATATAAACTGTGCTGTGAAGTAATAATTTTTGTCCGTTTTAAGTTTCAACTTCGCTCTTTACTTCCCTCGGAAAAACTTTGTTTTTTAAATTAATTATGAAGTAAGACTTGTTTTCTTAACATGTTTCCTTCTCAACAGCTCCAATTCTAGGCTTATACCAAATTTATTTTTATTAATCCCCCCCCAGAAAAACTCCCGTGTACGAGGACTGGAAGGTGTAATAATATTTTTGAGAAATTGAAATGTAAGGAGTAGCCTATAGGTTAACAAATAATTTTCTTTATTTTCAAGAGTCTAGTAAAAATCCACATTATTAAATATTTTACTAAATATAAATTTTGAAGAAGCGTTTAAAGCACCTAGTAACTTACAACTTGGCTGAAACTCGGTTTCAGCAGTGGTTACACCTTATTTCCATGTAAAGGGTTAGAAGTGCCATTCTTACCGTCTTAATTAGCTAAAATAATTTATAGGGTATAATTAAGAATGCAAATTTAGAATAAGTCATAAAGTTCTTGGAAGTAACCAAATATTAATCAGACAAGCCGTTAACAGCTTGCGACACTATATACCATCAGCTTCCCATCTATAGACGTTACTTATCATCTTTCAATAATAGCGTGCTTCGGACAGACTCTGACGAGGCCTGTGAATGACTATTAAGGCCCATAAGTGTTGTCTGCCATCCTAATCGCCATATCAAATCTAATTAATGATTATATTTTCTTTGCCAATGTGCTTGCGGTTGAAATTCAAAATATTTTCATAGACCGCAGTCGTATCTTAGATGAACCCTGGAGCTCTTTATGTTTGACGATTATGAAGAACAATAACCCCTTGTTCATTACGGGTGTTGGCAAAAATAAATTAGAAAAACGCTGGCGTTCATAAGCCTTAGGCTGAAATCGGATGTTAAGCGATCAAACGACGTCGTCTAGTAAATTGTACTGGTATGTTTATTAGAGCAGCATTTGATGCTGTGCTTGGAAATACGAGGCCCAGAGTTCGATCTCCGCTGCCATATGATTGGGCTACAGGAATGCTGTCTGTCCCTGTAAAAAGATCCAGTAAATGAAACGTCAATTCTATGCCCTGTGCGCCGTCAATGGCTCTGGAGAATCCATCCTTATTTTTAAAGACAAATTTTGAAAAAAAATGTACTTTTTTGGTAAGTTATTCTTCTGCAATCCCGCGGTTATCACTCGATAGCTGAGATCCAGCTTTATTCATCTTCCGAATTAAAATTTTAAAATTTGATTTTCCCCTTTTCGTCACTTTTCCAAGCGATGTCACCAAGCAAATTACGGCTGGTATGACGCTGCTATGACTTCTTAAGGACTTCTATGACATTCTAACACTCATCACATAGAGGCAAAAACTGTTCACTAAACTATTCTCCCCCTTCTTCCTTTCAGGCGACAGTGATTTAAAAGTGGAAATACCGGCGTCTTCGACACACGCTATACAAACCTAAGTCCTAACAGAAAACATTAAACTGTCTCCAGAAAAATCAATTAAGCGAAATCGCTTTGCGACTTGCAGTTGGTGTGTGATTAGAATTTATAGAATTCTTATAATCCATATTACATATATATTAAGACGAAGCTTAACTATGCAGATAAAAAACCATTTCTCCTGTAAAAAAATTTACAAACAATCGATTCACAAGATGTACTAACTTAAAGTTGGAGTCGAAAGTCTGGACACGCATGGCTAAAGAAGCGCAAATCCTAAGTTTACTAGACCAAAATAAATGTCTCATTAATATACAGTCACGCAAACGTTGAAATTCAATTATCACCCGCAGATATTTAAATTAATGAACACTTTCCTGTAGATACTTCCTATGGATAGACCCTTCCTCAAAGCTAGTTCCCTCCTTTTTTTTAGCCAAAATATCAGCAGTGGGAATTTCTCACATAATAAATCTTTCGGTGAGTTGTAGATTAATCCCCATTCTTATGAAAATATGACATAAATAATTAACAGAAAAGGGAAGAGACTTTTAGAATGTTTATACAGATGCAAATGATTTATAGTCAAGAACTTAATGAGCTGGACAGCCCGGGCCGTACGCAGGATTTTTTTTTTTTTTTTTTGGGGGGGGGGGGTCAGAAGAACTTTCGTTCGACAGAGTGGTTTTACCAAAACAACCTTGTTCGAGAGGGGTTAGGTTTTTTGCAATTGACAGTCCTCTCCCCATGAAAGTGGTTATCGGGCCCTTGAAAACTTTTAAAGAATAACAGAGATGGTTCCATCAAGAACCTATTATTTACTAATCATAGGCAGCGCGCTAGCGCTGCCTAAGTAAAGAACGATGTGGGCACAATGTGTTGTTTTTGTTTTTTTTGTTTGGTTTTTTCTCCATACCCGGGCACTTTGTATCGAAGGACTCGTCACAGACACTTCGAAAAGGGCTCATTCGATTGGAAATTGGAGTGGCTGGTGCCCTTTTTAATAGTCGAAAGTGATTGGAGGGCAACTAGCCCCCCCCCCCACGCCCATCATTCCCCCAAACACATCCAATCAAAATTTTGAGATAGCCATTTTGTTCAGCGTAGTTGATTTCCACATAGAAAATATGTTTTTGAGGAGGACACTCCCCCAAAACCCTCAGGGCAAGGGTTTTAAATTATGCCCTGGGGGAATATAAAGTTTTATAGAAGGCGTCGTCGTAGAAACTTCAAAACAGGCTCATTCGATTGGAAATTCAAAGGGCTAGTGCCCTTTTTAATAGTCGAAAGTGATTGGAGGGCAACTAGCCCCCCCCCACGCCCATCATTCCCACAAGCACATCCATTCAAAATTTTGAGATAGCCATTTTGTTCAGCGTAGTTGATTTCCAGATAGAAAATATGTTTTTGAGGCGGACACTCCCCCACAACCATCAGGGCAAGGGTTTTAAGTTATGCCCTGGGGCCCTGGGGGCATATAAGGTTTTTATAGAAGGCTTTGTCGTAGAAACTTCAAAACGGGCTCATTCGATTGGAAACTCAAAGGGCTAGTACCCTTTTTAATAGTCGAAAGTGATTGGAGGGCAACTAGGCCCCCCCCACGCCCATCATTCCCCCAAACACATCCATTCAAAATTTTGAGATAGCCATTTTGTTCAGCGTAGTTGATTTCCAGATAGAAAATATGTTTTTGAGGAGGACACTCCCCCACATCCCTCAGGGCAAGGGTTTTAAGTTATGCCCTGGGGGTATATAAGGTTTTTAAAGAAGGCGTTGTCGTAGAAACTTCAATAAAAGCTCATTCGATTGGAAATTCAAAGGGCTAGTGCCCTTTTTAATAGTCGAAAGTGATTGGAGGGCAACTAGCCTCCCCCACACCCATCATTCCCCCAAACACATCCAATAAAATTTTGAGATAGCTATTTTGTTCAGGGTAGTTAATTTACAGATAGAAAACATATTTTTGAGGAGGACACTCCCCCACAAACCTCAGGGCAAGGATTATAAGTTATGCCCTGGGGGCATATAAGGTTTTTATTGAAATATTTGTCGTATAAACTTGAAAAGGGGCTCAATCGATTTGAAATTCAAAGGGCTAGTACCCTTTTTAATAGTCAACAGTGATTTGAGGGCAACTAACCCCCCTCTCACGCCCACCTTTTCCCCAACCACATCCAATCAAAATTTTGATATAGCCATTTTATTCAACGTAGCTAAAAGTTTTGGAAATTAGGTCTTTAAGGATGACAACCCCTCCCCCCACAGCCCTCAGGGCAAGGGTTGTAAGTTATGCACTGGGGGCATATAAAGTTTTTATTGAAAGCGTTGTCGTGGAAACTTCAAAAGGGCTCATTCAATTTGAAATTGAAAGGACTAGTGCCTTGTTTAATAGTTGAAAGTAATTGGATTGCGTCTAACGCCCCTCTCACGCCCACCATTTTCCCAAACACATCCGATCAAACTTTTGAGATATTCATTTTGTTCAACGTAGTTGAAAGTTCTGGAAATTAGGTCTTTTAGGATGATAACCCCCTCAGAGCCCACAGTGCAAGGGCTGTAAGTTATGCCCTGGGGGCATATAAGGTTTATATAGAAAGTTGTTGTATATGATAACAGGCAGCGCGCTAGCGCTGCCTAAGTAAAGAACGATGTGGGCACAATGTGTTGTTTTTTTTTTGTTTTTTTCTCCATACCCGGGCACTTCGTATCGAAGGAGTCGTCGCAGAAACTTCGAAAAGGGCTCATTCGATTAGAAACTGGAATGGCTAGTGCCCTTTTTAATAGTCGAAAGGGATTGGAGGACAACTAGCCCCCCCCCACGCCCATCATTCCCCAAATACATCCAATCACAATTTTGAGATAGCCATTTTGTTCAGCGTAGTTGATTTCCAGATAGAAAATATGTTTTTGAGGACAGTCCCTCACAACTCTTAGGGCAAGGGTTTTAAGTTATGCCCTGGGGGCATATAAGGTTTTTATAGAAGGCGTTTTCGTAGAAACTTCAAAACAGGCTCATTCGATTGGAAATTCAAAGGGCTAGAGCCCTTTTTAATAGTCAAAAGTGATTGGAGGGTAACTAGCCCCCCCACGCCCATCATTCCCCCAAACACATCCAATCAAAATTTTGAGATAGCCGTTTTGTATAGCGTAGTTGTTTTCCAGATAGAAAATATGTTTTTGAGGAGGACACTCTCTCAAAACCATCAGGGCAAGGGTTTTAAGTTATGGCCTGGGGGCATATAAAGTTTTTATAGATGGCTTTGTCGTAGAAACTTCAAAACGGGCTCATTCGATTGGAAATTCAAAGGGATAGTACCCTTTTTAATAGTCAAAAGTGATTGGAGGGTAACTAGCCCCCCCCCCACGCCCATCATTCCCCCAAACACATTCAATCAAAATTTTATAGCCAATTTGTTCAGCGTACTTGATTTCCAAATAGAAAATATGTTTTTGAGGAGGACACTCCCCCACAACCATCAAGGCAAGGGTTTTAAGTTATTCCCTGGGGGCATATAAGGTTTTTATAGAAGGAGTTGTCGTAGAAACTTCAAAACAGGCTCATTCGATTGGAAATTCAAAGGGCTAGTACCTTTTTTAATAGTCGAAAGTGATTGGAGGGCAACTAGCCCCCCCCCCCTCCACGCCCTTCATTCCCCCAAACACATCCAATCAAAATTTTGAGATAGCCATTTTGTTCAGCGTAGTTGATTTCCAGATAGAAAATATATTTTTGATTATCCCAAGAACGACTGAGGGTATTATGTTCAAACTTTCGGGGTTACTTCTGCTCTTAAAATTTAAGTGTATCTAAGCTATCAAAGAAAGTAAACAGATTTTTTGCGAATGGTATCAAGTTTTCCATTTCGGGTCAGCTAGAGGAGGTATGAAACTAAATTAAACAGTAATATTTGTGTCCAGATTTATAAAAGGGTGTATGTTGTTAAAAATTGCTGAAAATGTTTCTCCAGCATACAAATAGCAGGCCAAACTATAAAGTCTTAAAAAACGAAAAGATTTGAAGTATTATTTTCTTTTTCCCTGAAAAGACTATGTCAATATAAAACGAACAGAAATTAATTAAAAAAAAACTTTTTCCACAAAATAAGTTTTTCAAAGAAAAGTAAAGAACTCCATTAAACAAAAAATGAACAAAAATAAAATCAAATAATCTACCAAGCGTGAAACTACCACAAATCAGCATCGATAAATAAATGAAACCCAAAACGAACAGAAATTAAAATAAATAACCGAGTCAAACTCAAAACGAGCAGAAATTAGCATAAGTTGGGCGCAAAACCTCTATGCCTTCCCAAGGCCAGAACAAAATTTGCACTTTACTGACAAAAATACAAATGAATGTGCATTGTCAGTTTAATATACATATACTGATATTTAGTAATCAAAATGTTAATATTATTTGATTTATTAAAGTTATAAAAGTAGAAACATTTATATTTTTTCAGTAAAGTGCAAATTTTTTTCTGGCCCTGGGAAGGCATAGGGGTTTTGCACCCAACTTATGCTAACTTCTGCTCGTTTTGAGCTTGACTCGGTTATTTATTGTAATTTCTGTTCGTTTTGGGTTTCATTTATTTATCGATGCTGATTTGTGGTAGTTTCACGCTTGGTAGATTATTTGATTTTATTTTTGCTCATTTTCTGTTTAATGGAGTTCTTTACTTTTCTTTGAAAAACTTATTTTGTGGAAAAAGTTTTTTTAATTAATAACAGTTAAATAGGGACAAATCCTTTTGTTTGACAGTGAAACAACTAAATCTTAGGATATTTCTGTCACATATACAGTGGTTTATCTGCTGATGACGGCCACTGCATATTTGACAGAATTATCCAGAGATTTGGTGGTTGTTTCAATGTCAAACAAAAGGATTTGTCCCTATTTAACTGTTATTTATACGTCATTGAAAGGCAGTATGGTCTTGGAAAATACTTACGAAACTATTATTCATTTGAAAAGTTCTTCCCTAATCAAAAATCTTAACTTTTCTACGAAGCATGCAAGAACTCAGATAAAGCTGAGGTGACTAAAAAAAAAAAAAAAAAAAAAAAAAAAAAAAAAAAAAAAAAAAAAAAAAAAAAAAAAAAAAAAAGCCAACCACCCTTCTCAAGAGCAAATGTGACTTGCTTTTTGATGCTGGGGGGCTTTGGTTGAGCCTAGACTAACTTTTAAGTACGGCTGGGCCTCTTGAAGGAGTAGCAGAGGTGGCTACATCAGAAAAGTATGAACTCATTTCAAGAAGACTTCCTCGTCCAAAAATCTTCCAAGAGACATGAAACTTGCAGAATAGTTTGTATATCTTAAAATTTTTGATTTTTTCAATTTTTAGTTCGATTTAAAACTTCGACGTAAAGCACTCCCATATGCATTTGTGCAGTTTTTAGCAGTAGCACGTGCCAAATCAAAAAAAGAAACTGGGAGAAAATATACACAAAATAGGCTAAAACATATGGTACTAAACAAGTTAAGAACATTTAAGTTTCTTTGAAAGTCTAGTTGTCTTTGGGAACTAAGAGATTGTAAATGTTTCAATGTTCACATATGAAAAAAGTTGTCCAATTTGATTGATTAGTTTTGGTTATTTATTTCCATGGCTCAACTTGGGAACACAGACGAAAATGCTATGCTGCTATAAAATCTTCAAAATCTTGAAACGATTAAACGAAATATTTTCGAAAATTGTAGTTTTCAGGTGTAAATAGACTTCAGATTTGTCCAGAAGGCAAAATTTGTATTGTAATGTCCTTGTTACTTTGAAGGGGAATGACCTCAATCTATTAAGTAATTAATTTAATTTAAAAAGTGAAAAAACGAACATTACTGACATTGCGACACCTACCTCAGGTACACTGTACAATGGAAGAAAACAAATTCTTTGCAGCAACAAATAACAAAGGGAAAAAGCAGAGAAGTCATTCCTGGCTAGGGAATTTTCAGTCTTTTTGTTTGCTGCCAATTCAGGTTCAGTCCTGCTATCAGGGTCATTTATTCAAGAACAAATGGCTCGGACAAGCAAAAATTTGATTTGATGGTAGGAACATGCGACTTGTTTCAATACATGCTGCGAACAAGGTTGTAGAGAAGTTTATGTGCATTGCCTTATTGCGTTTTTTTCGTCTTTTTTTTCAAATCACGATGCAGAAAAGACTGCGTGACGAACAGATTTTCCAGAACCAGATTCTGACATCCTCAACAGAGCAAAGAGCCAATGAGTGTTATTCCGAAAAATCGGCAGTTTTCTCTTATAATTTATGAGAGAAAATTGTCTATTATATTTTATTTTACCTCCATTTTTTCTACCGCAAGTTCTTTATGCTCTATAATTCTGCATCATTCTTGATATTACTTATGCTGGGGAATCAAAAACTAATTTTGAAAAATTGATCTTTATTTAAAAAAAAAGAATTATTTTCCGATCTTCTATTTTTTCAAATCACCCAGCAATAGCAAGAAGCTAGAATTTTCATTGAATATACCAATATACCCATATCTTATCTAATTGCGTAACAAAATTCCACCTGATCAGACGAAACAGAACAATACACACATAAACAGACTAATAGAGGACAATTTACTCGGTGAAAATTCTACTCCTGTTCGCTATTGCATAGACCTAACAGACCATTATTTTGTATCTTTAAAAAATTCTGTCAAAATTGTAACTTTTTACCCAATTTTATAGTTATTTTTTATTTAATTCTCAATCACAACGCTGCCACATGATGTTCCAATATATGTGTCTCTTAGCTGACGGGTTTCCATCGTAGTGGGGATTTTTTCTTCTTCTATCGTATTCTTTACTTCGTCTTTCTATTTTTTTTACCTTTTTGATTTATAATGTTAAAAATTCTTTGAAACTGGGCTTTCATGTCATAGTTTAATTCCCCCATGTTAGGCAAACGTGAAGGTAGGCCATAGGAATAAGAGATACGGTTTTAATCAAATGTAGGAAGAAATCTTGGCTTTTAATGAAACAGAGCACTGATCTTTCTTCTTCTGTCGTCTTTTTTTACTGCTTTCGACTTTACGATTCATTTCAAACGAATTAATTCATCACTTTCATACTAATCGACTGTATGGGCTCCCAACAATGAAAATGACAACGATTTCGTTATAGAAATAATATAATATTCTTTGTTTTTAATGGAGGCATCTGCCTCGCTCTCCCCCTTTACGTCTTTACAACCATTCTCATAAAAGAATACCAAGCACTTGATCAAGGGTTACCGACAGGATTTCAGGGTCCTTATCCATTTAGGGACCTTTCCTCTAAGAGAATCAACGTATTGTTTATTTCGAATTACCTCTTTTAATTAATTAATTTTAATTAATTAACAATTTTTAATTAATTAATTTTGAAATGCTGACGAGAACCAGTGCCAAATTTACCCAATTGACTTTGCTGATTCATTTTCAAACAGTTCGTGGTAACGAACTGTAAGTAAGGAGCGACGCTGGCTCAATAGTAACCGAAACTCTAAAAACGGAATTTTGATACTAATAGGCCTAGCTACAACAAAAGAATCAGATTTTTATGCTTATTTCAAATTCAAATATATATGTTTCATAAAGTTTAGTCTTACCAATCAAAAGTTACGCGCCTGAGAAAATTTGCCTTATTTTCGAAAAAAAGGGGAAACAACCCATAAGTCATGGAACTTTAATGAAAGACATACCATCAGATTCAGCGTATCAGAGAACCTTACTGTAGAAGTTTCAAGCTCCTATCTGCAAAAATGTGGAATTTTGTATTTTTTGCCAGAAGAAAGATCACGGATGCGTGTTTATTTGTTTTTTGTTTTTTTTTTCCAGGGGTAATAGTATCGATCTAGTAGTCCTAGAATATCGTGAGAAGGCTCATTCGAACGGAAATTAAAAGTTCTAGTGCCCTTTTTAAGTGACCAAAAAAAATGGAGGGCAACTGGACTCCCTCCCACACTCATTTTTTTCCCGAAGTCAGCCAATCAAAATTTCGAGATAGTCATTTTGTTCAGCATAGTCGAAAATTTAATTTATATGTCTTTGAGGATGACTTAATCCCCCACAGTTCCCATGGGAACGGCTGTAAGTTATAAACTTTGTCCATTGTTTACATATAGTATTGGTTACTGGGAAGTATAAAGGCGTTTTCAGGAGGAATTTTTGTTTGGGGGGGGGGAGGGTCGGACTAGGGGTTACGGGGAGAATTTGTCCACGGAGGATATTTCCTTGGGGGAAGGGACATTTCTATGAAGAACAGATTTCTATGCCAGATTTCCCGGCATTATTTAAAAAAACGATCAGAAATGAAATAAAAAAATAAGTTATTTTCAACTGAAAGTAAGGAGCAACATTAAAACTTAAAACAAACAGAAATGATTACGTATATGAGGGGGTTCACCCCCTAGTCAATACCTCGCTCTTTACGCTAATGTTTTTTTTAGTACTTTCAAAAGAGCTATCTGTTCTAATTAACCGGACTGTGATTCAGGGGTTTTTGATTCCAACAAAATTCGAACTTAAGCGTAAAGAGCGATGTATTGAATTGGGGGCGAACTCCCTAGTATACTTAATAAAAAAATACGAATATAGAAATTCGTTACGTAAGTTAGTTCGTAAGTTACGTCAGAACAAAATTTCGAGAAAGCCATTTAGCCAAAAAAAGGAAAATTAATATGCGAATTTCGTTTTAATTATTCATGTACTGTGAGCCAAAATCAAAGCTGCATCGTTCAGAAATTAAATAAAAAAAGTTTTTTTTAACTGAAAGCAAGGAACGACATTAAAACTTAAAACGAACAGAAATTATTCCGTATATGAAAGGGGCTGTCCCCTCCTCAACTCCTCGCTCTTTACGCTAAAGTTTGACTCTGTCTCACAACTTTATTTTTTTTAAACAATAAAAAACTTTAGCGTAAAGAGCGAGGCGTTGAGGAGGGGACAGCCCCTTTCATATACGGAATAATTTCTATTTGTTTTAATGTCGTTCCTTACTTTCAGTTAAAAATAACTCGTTTTTTTTTTTATTTAATCACGATCCAACGTGGAAACACTGACGAAAATGTAGTACTGCCCTAAAAACCCACATTCTTTAAATAACCAAAAGAAAAATCCAGGGAGCAATTTTTTTTTTTTTTTTTTTTTTTTTTTTTGATGTCCTTGGTTCTTTCATTACTTTTGAAGTCCTTAAATTGGAATTTACAATAGAGAATGGTACTTATGTGTTATATAATACACACTAGAAAACTTGTATCGCTTACATGAGACAATACCCGGCTTTCACGGTGTTTATACCAGACAATTAGCTCTGGCTCGGTGGGAAACTGCATTATAGCTATATTTTTAATTAAATATTTAGTTGGTATTTTGGTTAGGTTAGTTTAGGTTACGTATTTAATATAATGCGCTCTGCTCCCCCACCCCTTCCATAATTCTGTGTTGAAGCTTTCATAATTTTGTTACTAAAGTATCGTAGTTTTATCATATTTAATTTATTTCATTAGCATTCACCAAACTTCATTTCCCGAGTGTGTATTATATACCACATAAGTATCAAGAGAAGACTCCAATTTTCACTAACATTGCGGGAATAAATTTTTCGTTATTACATTTTACTTGTAAATATTTTCAAGTGTCTTGGTCTCGAGATTACATCTTTTTCACGGATGAGTGCTTCCCTTCCCCTATTCATCTCGCTCTCAAACATGTCATTACTCAACAGCCAAGATTGGTGACCTATAATGTTGCAACCAAGGGTCTAGGCACTATATTAGGTACGTATAAACGACTGACCTTCGGAACCTGCGTCAGACTTTGTGGTCCTTCCCAGGGTACCATAAATCATACACAGAAGAAATAAAATCCCAAGGAGAAATTAGAACCAGAAAACACCGGACCTTGAAATAAGAGCGTTTTTGAAGCCAAAATTCTCAGCTCTGAAATTTTTTTGAGCCAAAACGGGGATTGTTAGACCGTAATTTTGTAAACTATTGATAGATTAACAGAAAACAACAAGATGGCTTTTATCCCTACAAAGACCTGTCATTGTCAGCGTGACGGTGCTATTCAAGCGTCGTTAACAATAATCATAAACACCATTAAAATATAAAACTATGGATTCCAGCTCCAAAAATTTATGTGTTGGAAATTTTGCCAAATTTCTATGTTTTTTACCATGCTTCTATTACAATTTCCCTGGAGGGTAGAATTTCAACCAATTATAGGCGCAGCGGGTCTATGGCACCTCCGCAGAAATCTCACAATTTGAAGAATAATTCCATATATTTCTGTGACGAACAAATAAACGTTCAAATGGAGATAAGGTCACACTCAAAAGGCAGTGTGGTCTGGAAAAAGAATACCTAATTTAAGGTATTATGTGGGGAAAAAAAATTCTGTGACCGTTTTTTCCTTTCGTTTTTTTGGGCTCTTTGATGAGTTTGAGTCTCATCTCCGACATTTGGGCCATTCTAAAATAAATACCGGACCAAATGCCTGGTTTGGGCAGGTTTTCTCCAATTCTCACCTGGTTAGTGGCAAATTCGCGGTTATAAGCAACGACATTTCAGAGGCTGAAAAATGTGATTGCTAAGGAGCTGAGAATAACCTAGGCAATTTAACTAGGTTAGGCCAAAACACGGTAAGATTGTCTTCCCGGCCGCCCAGCGCCCCCCCCCCTGAATAGTACAAATGTACAGAAAGTACAAGAGAACTCTGATAAGCACAAGAGAAGAAATAAACTCATGGAATCAACATATTCAAATGACAGACTTGTTATGCTAATCCTGCACTTGTTTTGTTTTATCGTAACACTCACTTTTCATTTTTCTAGGGAATACTCGCCCATTTTTATCTTGACCAAGTCCAATTTTACTTAACTGAAAATTCATGATTCAGTTGAAGGCTTTCGTGGTCCAATTTAGGGGAGGGGGCTCAGCCTAACCAAGAGTATTACTAACAGAGCTCTGAAACCTCAACTCCCGGCAACCTAGTTGTTGTTTTCACGCTTTATATTTGCCTACGTCCGACGCACCCGCTTCACCTGGTGTTCGTGTCCCACCATGCATAGCACACTTCCACCATGTGTTGGGGCTTACCAAATGGTGTATAAGATTTTAAAATGTGGACATCCTTTCTTGGCATGAAGATCGAATTTCGTTGATTAGTTTTTTGTCTTTATTTAAAAAGATGTGTTTTTGACAGCTGAGTCTAAATAAATTTTGTCTTTTTAAATGTGCTAATTAGTCAATTAAAATAACGTTTTATTAATACAATTGTAAAACTTCTGACTGGATAATTAGTGATTATTAAGTAACACAAAGGTTACAAGGATATACAAACCACAAAGGGGAAAGGGGGGCAGCAATGTAAAACCTGTAAGGAATGGGGGTTGTTTTGCCCAAAATTAGGTCTTAAAAACTACTTGACTTTGGCCCACTGATTTAAGACCTTATGCGTTGACATATCCGCTTGAAAGTCCATATAGGAACATTTTTACAAAATAAACCGTTCTGATTAAACCCAGTTTTTTCCATTTTAATTCTAAATAATATGAATTTTATAGTAAACGCAACAAGAGTTTCAAAATTCCTTCTGAAGGTTGATATACACTACCCACAAGTCAAAATTTATACAGAGCTTTGACTGCATAAAACTTTGTCAGGGGAAAAAAAGTATATATATATATATATATATATATATATATATGTATATATATATATATATATATATATATATATATATATATATATATATATTATATATATATATATATATATATATATATATATATATATAATATATATATATATATATATATATATATATATATAGATATATATATATATATATATATATATATAGACTATAAAAGAAAAACGATGTTTTTGCTGAAGAACTAAAAACTGCAAAAATAACTTTAAATTTTTTTCTGTTTAGGTTACTTCAAAAGATTATTTTTATTTATAATATCCCTATATCTCTTTTGAGTACTGATACCTATCGGAGATCTTTGTTTCTATATTTTATTTACTGGTTGAAACTTTCTTTTTTTCGTCTTTTTCATTGTTCGTTTTTTTTTTCATTTTATTAATATAATATTATTTATTGATAATTTTTTTATCGAAGGAGTTCACTGAATCAATCTTGGAGAAGAGGAAGAGTAAACATATTTAATAAAATAAACTATGAACATCTTTGGCAACTATTCAACTAAAAAGACAACTAGGTTTTCGCAAGTATAATTTTATTCTAAAATTTTGAACATACATTGGCGAAAAAAAAATATCAATAACGCTTCATTTCAAAGCTTTTAAGCCATATACAAAATTTGATATATTTTTGGCAACTATTCAACTAGAAAGACAACTAGCCCTCATCCCATGCCCCTTTTCCCCCAAGACTTCCAATAAAATTTGGAGATAGTCATTTGGTTCAGCATAGTTGAAAGACCCGGTAACTATGCCTCTTGGGTGACGTGACCCTCCACACCCCAAGGGGAAAGGGCTTTAAGTTACACAATTTAACCATTGTTTGCGTGTAGTATTTGTCGTTGGAAAATATGTTTATTTGGGGGGTGGGATTTTCTGCAGGGGGGACTCTTCATTGGGAGAATTGTCCGTAGGGAAAAAAATTCACAGGAAATGTTGTTCCATACTTTCAAGTTTGAAAATAAAACTCGTTTTTTATTTAATACGAGCAGAAACGAATGGAATTAGACCACCACAGACAAAAATGACAGATATTTCGGACCAATATTCTGTGAAAAAAAAAATGAAGACTAAGAAGGCTTAAGGGATAAGAAAAAAACCTCCAAAACTATAAGGTGCACAATTCAGCACATACCACAATTCACAGCACACTTCAACATTCACAATTCACAACCACAGCACAATTCAACATACCAATTCAGCCGTTTTTGCTTGTTTTTTTTTGTGTAGACGTTATCTATTTTAATTGGGGATTGAAGGGGGGCAATAAATATCAGTTTTAATTTCAACCTCTTCTATCTTAACCTAACCAGACATGTGCGAGAAATATATAGAGAAATATATACATTTTACTAAATGACATAAATAATAAGACCCAAGAAATTAGTGGCAATTTAGTGTTTCGATAGGCGGGCCTGGACCCCCCCCCCCCCCCCGAATGGGTGCATGGGTTTAAGGCGTATGATTCTTTTAATTGCTTCTTAGTCACGTCTGGCCAATTCAGTCTCAAAAATATTTTAAAAACGATAGTAGCCGATCCAGGGACCAACAGCACCCCCCTTGGGTCGGGTACAGTTTACATTTTGACAATTCATGATTACATTTATACAAATCTGTCAGACAAAAGAAGGAGAATAAAAAAAAAGACAAACAGAATTCTAATAAGTACCTCTCTTTCCTAGAATCCTAGATTCGCTACTGGATGATACCAGCACACAGGAGAGGGTGGAGTTTTATCGTCTGATATTCGTCCAAAGGAGCCTAATATTAAAAAAAAAAAATAGTGGTAAAAACGCACTTTTTTCGTTTTTTTACCTCCTCTCCCATCTCTGGGAGAAATATTCTCATATCCCTTTAAGGTGTTCGGCCTGTGTTTGCCTATGCATATAATTAATCTTTAAGGTAGGGCAACGCGGGCTACCACATCCTGAACCAAAATGAGTACCCCTTTCCCACCACATTCTCTCGCAAAACAGTTTTCTCCATACCCCTACACTAGCTTACACCTGGCGTTCGTTGAATTTGTATGAGTATTGATCCTTTATTGGTTTTTCCAAGTCAATGAGCGACGGAACATATTTTTTGTTTCACCTTGCACAATGTAAAGTGCTTACTCAAACCTAATGAAAGCATTATCATATCAATGGCTAAGGACATTTTAATTGAACAAGGATTGTGGACATCCACGGTGGCAAAAATGGATGATGAGCTTGATTAGAGAGCGAGGAATATATGGACCCCTACCAGATTGGCAACTGAGAAAAAAACGTCCCAGGGCTGGCTAGTCCCAGGGCCTGTCCTTATGAATCCCCTAATTTTGTGGTGCTTAAAACGAACTTGATTTCCCAAGAGTCTAAATTTGAGCCATTATGAATTTATAAAAATAATTTCTGATTTTAAGCCCTATACGAAACCCAAAAGAAAAAAGCATCAAGTCTAACAGTTTTTCAAAACTAAAATCAAGTCCCAAACAGTTTAAGTGCTACAGCAATGATGTTCATGTTCGATAATAGACTGAACATTAGTAGCCTAATCAGATCAAAGCAAATCATAGGCAGCGCGCTAGCGTTGCCTAAGTAAAGAACGATGTGGGCACAATGTGTTTTTGGTTTGTTTGTTTCTCCATACCCGGGCACTTCGTATCGAAGGAGTTGTCGTAGAAACTTCGAGAAGGGCTCATTAGATTGGAAATTGGAGTGGCTAGTGCCCTTTTTAATAAACAAAAGTGATTGGAGGGCTACTAGCCCCCCCCCACCCATCATTCCCCCAAACACACCCAATAAAAATTTTGAGATAGCCATTTTGTTCAGCGTAGTTGATTTCCAGATACAAAATATGTTTTTGAGGAGGACACTCCCCCACACCCCTTAGGGCAAAGGTTTTAAGTTATGCCCTGGGGGCATATAAGGTTTTTATAGAAGGCGTTGTCGTAGAAACTTCAAAACAGGCTCATTCGATAGGAAATTCAAAGGGCTAGTACCCTTTTTAATAGTCGAAAGTGATTGGAGGGCAACTAGCCCCCCTTCCACGCCCATCGTTCCCCCAAACACATCCAATCAAATTTTGAGATAACCATTTTGTTCAGCATAGTTCATTTTCAGATAGAAAATATGTTTTTGAGGAGGACACTCCCCCACAACCCTCAGGGCAACTTTAAGTTATGCCCTGGGGGCATATAAGGTTTTTATAGAAGGCGTTGTCGTAGAAACTTCAAAAAGGCTCATTCGATTGGAAATTCAAAGAGCTAGTGCCCTTTTTAATAGTCGAAACTGATTGGAGGAAAACTAGCCACCCCCCACGCCAATCATTTCCCCAAACACATCCAATCACATTTTTGAGATAACTATTTTGTTCAGCGTAGTTGGTTTCCAGATAGAAAATATGTTTTTGAGGAGGAAACTCCCCCACAGCCCTCGGGGCAGGGGTTTTAAGTTATGTCCTGAGGGTATATAAGGTTTTTTAAAGAAGGGGTTGTCGTAGAAACTTCAAAAAAAGCTCATTCGATTGGAAATTCAAAGGGCTAGTGTCCTTTTTAATAGTCGAAAGTGATTGGAGGGCAACTAGCCCCCCCACGCCCATCATTCCCCCAAAAACATCCAATAAAAATTTTGAGATAGCCATTTTGTTCTCGGTGCGAACAAAAAGCTCCTCCCACTTGTTTCTGCCTTAGCGGATTAGTCTGTTATCGTCAATCACTGAGAAATGGTTACCAAGTGCATTATTCGTAATAGCGGGTTTCCACTTGTTTCGTGTCCAAGAGAAATCTGACTTGTCTACCCGCGAAAAGATCTGATAACGCCTATGTTTCTATCTGCAAAAACGTTCTCCGGAGCACTTCCGGTTTTTATAATGGGAGAGATAGAGAATGATCATACTGCTAATTCTATAAACTGTGATTTCCAGATAGAAATTACATTTTTGGGGACAGTCCCCCTTAGGGCAAGGGTTGTAAGTTATGCCCTGGGGGCATATAAAGTTTTTTTATAGAAGGCGTTGTCGTAAAAATTTAAAAAAGGCTCATTCAATTGGAAATTCAAAGGGCTAGTGCCCTTTTAAATAGTCAAAAGTGATTAGAGGGCAACTAACCCGCCTCTCACGCCCACCTTTTCCCCAAACACATCTAATCAAAACTTTGAGATAGCCATTTTATTCAACGTAGTTTTAAGTTCTGGAATTTAGATCTTTGAGGATGACAACCCCCCCCCCCACAGCCCTCAGGGCAAGGGTTGTAAATTATGCCCAGGGGGCATATAAGGTTTTTATATAACGCGTTGTCGTAGAAACTTCAAAAAGGGCTCATCTGATTGGAAATTGAAATGGCTAGTGCCTTTTTTAATAGTCGAAAGTGATTGGAAAGCAACTAACACCCCTTCTACGCCCACCATTTCCCCAAACACATCCAATAAAGATTTTGAGATAGCCATTTTGTTCCACGCAGTTTAAAGTTCAGGCAATTATACCTTTGAGCAGGGCACTCCCTCCGCAGTCTTCACGGCAAGGGTTATAAGTTATGCCCTGGGGTTATATAAGGTTTTTTATTGAAATCTTTGTCGTAGAAACTTGAAAAAGGGCTCATTCGATTGGAAATTCAAAGGGCTAGTGCCCTTTTTAAAAGTCAAAAGTGATTTGAAGGCAACTAACCGCCCTCTCACGCCCATCTTTTCTCCAAACACATCCAATCAATATTTTAGATAGCCATTTTGTTCAGCGTAGTTGATTTCCAGATAGAAAATATGCTTTTGAGGAGGACACTCCCCCACAACCCTCCGAGCAAGGGTTTTAAGTTATGCCCTGGGGGCATATAAGGTTTTTACAGAAGGCGTTGTCGTAGAAACTTCAAAACAGGCTCATTTGATTGGAAATTCAAAGGGCTAGTGCCCTTTTTAATAGTCGAAAGTGATTTGAAGGCAACTAACCCCCCTCTCACGCCCATCTTTTCTCCAAACACATCCAATCAATATTTTAGGCAGCGCGCTAGCGCTGCCTAAGTAAAGAACGATGTGGGCACAATGTGTTTTTTTCGATTGAAAATAGAAAGGGCTGATGCCCTTTTTAATAGTCGAAAACGATTAGAGGGCAACTAATCCCCCTAATCCCCTAAGGCAACTAATCCCCCACTCCCACCCTCCCACGCCCACCTTCCCATTTGCCCAATATGTTTAAAAACTAAATGTTGCCTTAAGATTAAATCAAAATGCACTGTGATATTGCTAATTCCAAATAAGGCATCTCAGCAGTATCCCTAGAACGACTGAGGGTATTATGTTCTAACTTTCGGTGCTACTTCTGCTCTTGAAATTTAACCAAATCAAAATAGCGCAAGTGTATCCATGCTATCAAAGAAAGTAAACAGATTTTTTTGCGAATGGTATCAAGTTTTCCATTTCCGGTCAACTAGAGGAGGCATGAAACTAAATTAAACAGTAATATTTGTGTCCAGATTTTTAAAAGGGTGTATGTTGTTAAAAATTGCTGAAAATTTTTCTCCAGCATACAAATAGAAGGCCAAACTATTAAGTCTTAAAAAAGGAAAAGATTTAAAGCGTTATTTTCTTTTTCCCTGAAAAGACTATGTCCATATAAAACGAACATAAATTAATTAAAAAAACTTTTTCCACAAAATAAGTTTTTCAAAGAAAAGTAAAGAATTCCATTCAACAAAAAATGAGCAAAAATAAAATCGAATAATCTACCAAGCGTGAAACTACCACAAATCACCATCGATAAATAAATGAAACCCAAAACGAACAGAAATTACAATAAATAACCGAGTCAAACTCAAAACGAGCAGAAATTAACATAAGTTGGGCGCAAAACCCCTATGCCTTCCCAAGGCCAGAACAAAATTTGCACTTTACTGAAAAAATACAAATGAATGTGCATTGTCAGTCTATTATACATATACTGATATTTAGTAATCAAAATGTTAATATTACTTGATTTATTAAATTATAAAAGTAAAAAACATTTATATTTTTTCCAGTAAAGTGCAAATTTTGTTCTGGCCTCGGGGAGGCATAGGGATCAGATCAACTGACAGAGGTCAATATAGAATGGAGGCTGAATTTTGAAGATCGTTGACAACAGTGCCAGGTCAGGCATGCACACAAGTTTTTTTTTTGGCGGGAGGGTCAATAGTAAATAAATTTAGGGGGAGTGTGGCAATTTTGACAATTTGAACAAGGAAAGCACAGAAAATCAAGAAAATTTAGGATTTCAGGGGACAGGAAGTGTTTTGGGCCCCGCTGTGATATCCGTGTACCAAGGATAGCTGGACCAGAGTGGTCACCAGGGAGACTTGTCCCAAGGCTGGCTAAAATATGACACCTCTTATTATCAGGTGTTTAAAATGAAATTTTATTGCTTCCGAATCTAAATTTTAGCAATTCTGAATTTGGCAATGTAATTTCTAATATTAAGCCTCCAATAACCCCCCCCCCCCCAAAAAAAAAAAATCTAGACTAACTGTTATTCAAAACTAAATTAATTTCCAAAAAAGTTTCAGCTTTACAGGGCTAATGTGCAGGTTAGACGCAAGAAATAATACCAGTAATCACACCAATTGACAGAAATCAATTTATAGCAGCTGTGGAGGGAATTGAATATGGTGTTGACAGCATTGCCGGGGATCTGGACTGCCAAGTTTTCAAAAGGAAAAAATGTCCCGAAGTAAATGCAAAATATAAATATATAACAACAAGTAAAACGCTTAATTAAGAACAGTAAACCAAACAAAACAATGAAGTCCGAGTATTTCAGAGTCACATCCTCAAGCCCCTTACAGCTGTAAAATAGAACTACTAAAAGACACAAGAAAAAAACATTAAACGACAATAAACTCTAAACGTGAATGTGTCCACCTTCTTTTCGAGTCTTTTACACAAAACTTGAAGAGAAAGCACGTACGTAGGGGTGGTGGGACCTTGGGGCCCTTGCCTTCTCTCTCCCCCCCCCCCACAAAAACATCGAAATTTATACGATTCGGCTATAATTTTTTTTCACATTTGATTCATCTTCCTTGGAGCAAACATCTGATATCTCATCAATTTTTCTTTAAGCAGAGTATCAATTTTCTTTAAGCAGATTTAAAATTTTTATTTAAGCAGTTTATAACCTAACTATTAACTAAATCAGGCTCTTCACGTCGATCGATTAGCAACTGTGCTTGACTACAAAGCCCTTGATGGCAGCAGGTCTCGGGCCCACGGCCAAGTATCAGCAGGCAAAGATCAATCGACTATGCCACCTTACGACAACTAAATCAATCCATCTTGAACATTGAAAACAAATTGAAAAGAATATGAAAACACTAAAAAAACGTTATCAGGGTCAATTAGTTCCAGATACTCAATATGAAACAACGATGGTGGAAACATGAATGAACTCGACTGATATCCAAACAATTAAATTTGAAAAAGAAATAAGTTGAAAACATTAATGCGGCAACGTCATAAGGTGCCATATAAAGTACCATCCGATCAATTAGTTGAGGACACTCAATATAGAACAATGATGGCGGAAACGGAAGATGATGTTGACATGAGTGCGACTGATATCCGGACAAGCGAAATCCTTTGAGGCCCACAAGAAACCGCAAAAGGAAGTGATTTGAAGTGTTTCAACTCTCAGAATAGACAAAAGTCTATAGATCTTGTTACACAACAGATGGCCATGAAGTGGGATTTCTTTTGAAAATCTACAAGGCTTTTCCTGTAAGTATTTTAAGCTAACTTTAATCCAGATATTCTTCTAAAATAAAAGAGGTGTGAATTCTAGCGAAATTTTTGAGAATCTGTCTTGAGAAGATCATGGTAACAGCTCATTCAGGTATTTAGGATTTAGCCTACTGAAAAATATTTTCTCAGCAAAGGAATTCCTAATTATTTATCTTTTCCCCTTCCCCATGCACCACTTTTGCGATCTTAAACGATCTAGATAATACAAAAGAAGAGGAAAAAACCTCAATCAAAACCCCAAGGGTTTTCAGGTAATCAATCTTGACCGTATGGGTAACAGGCTGTTTAGGACACATGACAGTATCTAGGAATTTGGTTTGGGGGAAAGGAGGTGAGTTCATGGGGGCAAGGAAGGGGGTGAAGCTGTCCCCTAGAAATTAAAATTAACACTAGATATTAACGAGAACGTTTTGTATATTGGAATTTTTCTGTTGGATGTTCACTGATAGATGGTAGAAAAAGCTGGAAATAAACATAAATTTTTGGTGATTATTGATGAATACAGATTTCAAAAGTTAAGATAGAACTTGCTGGCGATGTGAGTCAGCCTATATAACTTCAGTTCCTTCCCTTCCGCCAAAGAATCGGCTGCTCCCTAGACAAGATGCTGCCTACGCCCATGGGTTGGATGGTACCAAGCGAATAAAGAAGAGGTCGACCTCCTGTTGACCTATGTGTAACGGTCTCAAATATGTTTTTTTTTTGCCTGCACTTTTAAGACTAATTTACGAGTGAGACAAATACTTTTAGTTTCTTAGGAGAATGTCTTCGTATTTTTACGAGTCGGGAAATTATTTCGGTAGAAGGGGAGCGTAAAACCGAGAAGTGCCCCTGGATATGGCCCTGCAATGACATATGACAGATATATTGCCCTGAAGTTTAGTCTATAAGATTTAACACAGGCACTTACACAGGAATATATGGACTCCAATTTTGCGAGGAGCCAAGTCAAAAACCCCACCAAACACTTGATTTCTTTGGATTGCAAAATACATCCTTCAAATTCGTAAATTGCACAGTTACTTGCAGGAGTAGGATCACGGATGAATGGTTCCGTCAGGTGCATATAACCTTACCATTTTATTTGGAAATAAATTCTGAAGTCATCCGTCCGGATTTGCTCGTGAAACGATAAATTGAACTAGTCCCAAGAGACTACTAACCTAGATCATTGCTTAGTTACCCCGCCGTTTTAGATACACAAGTTATAATATATAGATGTTTCTTTGTTTGCATGGGTACTGGATGTTCTAAAAGGTTCATATATGTTGATCTTGTGGACACTAATGACCAAACTAAACTTATCATCTACTTGCCAGATGTATCATATTCTGGCAGCCAGAATCTACAAAATTTAATGGTGGCAAACTGTTAATTAATAAAGCCGCGTCTTCATTTAGCAAGTGACATCAAGAGCCAATTAATGCGCGCTTGAAAGGACTGGACTTAGCCCCGCCCAATGGAGGTGTGCCTTGATTGATTGTTCTGTTCGATGTCACTTGGCCAACTTAGCTAGTAAAAGGCCAACGAAGACATGAATTAAAAAGCTGATGGGATTAGTAAATTTGATGGTGAGTGGTGAGTTCTCTTTTGCTGTTTTATAACTTCTGGAGGCAGTTCCTGGTTTGGATTGATCCCAAACAATCGCTTGCTTTGAGGTTGCTGCTCAACGTTTGAATGCGCAGCTTTTTGTCTCAACTGAACAAAATAAGCCATTTTTAAATAGTTAAAAATCAACTGCATAATAGGCCGTTAGCTGCAAACCTCCTTCCCTCAGTAAAAATTGGATCCAAAATGAATAGAACGCAAAATGAGTAGATCTGTGCCCAAAAAGCTACAACTCTGCTCGTTCTGTGGCCAATAGGGAGCATAAAACAAATCAAAAGAGCCTGAAGGTATCATTTGTGCATAGTCTGAGCCTTGCAATTGTTTTAAAAGCCATGCTTCATCCATATGACACAAAACTTAAGTAATCATTCGTTTATCAGCAGCTCAAATCAAGACAACAAAAACAGCACCCCTGGAAGAAGTCGCAATTCATTACACAATTCATGCCGCCACAAAGTCAATCAACCCTGTTTTAGACATAAACCCTTTGTAGGAATTTAATTCGAAGGGTGCATGTCCGCATCAAGACCCATCTTAATTGTTGTCCACACCTTACTTACACACTTACACACGGAATCCACACCTTAGGCTGCGTGTGCAGAAATTTTGAGGGAGCAGCCCAGGTTTCAATGCAGCAGATTGCAACTGATTTTCGTTAGTGACATCCAATATAATCCTTTCTCTATAAAAAGAAAATGGTTTTGCGTTGATACGCAATCGCGATCGATATGAATAGGCTATATTGAACGCAGGGCGGATTTGGCCTTGACTGGATCTTGTCTAAGACGATTAGTAAGATATCTTTATTAGTCTCTTTATTAATAGAAATATGATTAGACGAGGACACGCCTTACTCTCCTTTTGAACAAATAGCAATTTTGAACCTCTAATAGGGTACTGCTTCAGTACAAAAATGAACAAGAAAAAAAGAACGATGCCTTGCCTTGACGTTATTGGCGGAATTAATATTGTTTATGTTGTTGCCAAAAATGTAGGTTGCTTATTATCGATATCTCCCAATTGAGAAAAGTCAAAACACCAATTGCGATCGGGCTCTGTGAATGCCTTGCGACTCGATGTTAATAAACTCGAACACAAGAGACGGGTCCAGGATTCTTTTTAGGGGGGGGGCAAAATAGGTTGATCCGATAAACTTGCGTTAGGAGCAAGTTTAATTAACGCAAACTTGCGTTAATTAAGTAAAGTACACTACTTTAGACTACGCTAGGGGGGCACGTTCCCCCATCGCCCCCCTGGATCTTCCACGGCTCTAACAAAGCCTATTTTAATGGAATCGACATGGTATTGACCATTCGTTTATCAGCCATTCCAATCATGACCGCAAAACAACACCGGAGTCAAAGACTTGCAACTCCCATTGCACTACACAATTTTTGCTACCAAGAAGTCAATCAGCCCTTTCGTAAATAGCGACGAAGACGAGACTGCCTTTCCGTCATAAATACAAACAAGCAGAAACAACAGGGAAGTTTTGCTTAAGACAGTGGAACCTTAACTCTGAATGAATATTTCAACTCTATATCCAAGGGCCGTCCTCAGCAAAGCAAATGAAAATATAAAAGAAACAGCCCTAGTTGAACTTCCCTGAAGTAAGGATGCTAGGACTGTTTTTAAAAGATTTTAGTTTTAATGTGAGTTTCTTTTATATTTTCATTTGTTTTACTGGGGATTGACCCCTCAGATATAGGGGTCGAAATGTTCATTTAGGGTTAAGGTTCCACAGTCTTAAGAAAAAATTCCCTGTTGTTTGTATTTATCAACTCGTTCCCAAACACAAAGAAAGGCGTCAATTCACGAAAACTTGGGTGGGGGGATATATTTTTCAATATTTAGGGAAGGAAAATTTGTCGGTTTTTCCAAATTTTTTAAATGAAAGTATGAAAAAAGGCATTTTTCAATTAAAACACACCCAAAAAACATTTTTGAAAGTCTGTGGAGAGCCCCCTTGGGAGAGAAGGCCCCCTTACAAAAAGTCAATCGATAAAAAAAAATGTGGACGAAGTCCAATTTTATGGAATTGACAAACCGCTTATCAGCAGATTCAAGGGGGTTAAGAAGACATCACGCTTTCCTCTCCTTTCGAGTAAATTGCAATTTCGGGCCTTTAACAGGGTACTGCTTCTGTACTAAAATGAATAAGGAAAATAGAACCGTGTCCCACTTTATCGTTATTGACCTAGTTCATCATGAGTTCGTATCGAACCGTAATACAACAGCAAATATGAAAGAGCTCACGTTCTATTACACAATTTACGCTACCAAGAAGTCAATCAACCCTGTCCTAGACAAAGCCTTTAACTTAATAGTTTTTAATTCGAAGCCTGAAGTAACAGAGTGGAAAACCACCCAGGTATGTGTTAGGTCTTCCGGTGTTCAAGAAATTAAAAGTAAATTCTCTGCAATTAGGCTAATTGATATAGTCGATAAGTTGTAGCTGTCAACAAATTTAAAATCATAGGCTACTTATTATAACCCTCTTACCTGTGGCAAGAGATTATCACATGATTGTGTAGGAGCCACTTTTCTGTTGAGCTGTCCATCGGGGGTAACAGTTGATCGAACTTCTTCGTCCGATTGCCATTGTCGTAAATGATGGAAACTGGCAGGCTAAAAGAAAAAAAAAAACAGGTTCGTTTCCAAAATGTTAATAACAGGGACGTACGAAAAAACGGAGGACAGTTAAACGAAGATATATTTCAGCCAATGAAATATGGTCTTCCTTAAAACCACTTTCTAGGGTTCTAATGAGAAAAATCTCAAAGTGGTCGGACCACGTTTTCAGAGGTAACGCTGTAGCGTTGCCTATAGTAAAGGCCATACGGCTCCAATGTTTTATTATTATTTATTATTTTTTTTTTCCAGAGGCGCTTCATATGGAAGGGGTCATCGTAGAAGCTTCAAAGGGGGCTCATTCGATTGGAAATCGAGAGTTCTAGTGCCCTTTTTAATAGTCGAGAATGATTGGAGGGCAACTAGCCCCCCCCCACACCCATCATTCCACCCAAACACATCCAATCAAAATTTTGAGAAAGCCATTTTGTTCAGCGTAGTGGATTTCCAGATAGAAAATATATTTTGAGGAGGATACTCCCCCAAAACCCCCAGGACAAGAGTTTTAAGTTATGCCCTGGGGGCATATAAGGTTTTTATAGAAGGCGTTGTCGTAGAAACTTCAAAACAGGCTCATTCGATTGGAAATTAAAGAACTAGTGCCCTTTTTAATAGTCGAAAGTGATTGGAGTGTAACTAGCCCCCCTCCCCCCACGCCCATCATTTCCCCAAACACATCCAATCAAAATTTTCAGATAGCCATTTTGTTCAGCGTAGTTGATATCCAGATAGAAAATATATTTTTGAGGAGGGCACTCCCCCACATCCCTCAGGGCAAGGGTTTTAAGTTATGCCCTGGGGGCATATAAGGTTTTTATAGAAGGCGTTGTCGTAGAAACTTCAAAACAGGCTCATTCGATTGGAAATTAAAGGGCTAGTGCCCTTTTTAATAGTCGGAAGTGATTGGAGTGCAACTAGCCCCCCCCCCCCCCACGCCCATTATTTCCCCAAACACATCCAATCAAAATTTTGAGATAGCCATTTTGTTCAGCGTAGTTGATTTCCAGATAGAAAATATCTTTTTGAGGAGGACACTCCCCCAGAACCTTCAGGCCAAGGGTTTTAAGATATGACCTGGGGGTATATAAGGTTTTTATAGAAGGCGTTGTCGTAGAAACTTCAAAAAAGGCTCATTCAATTGGAAATTCAAACGGATAGTGCCCTTTTTAATAGTCGAAAGTGACTGGAGAGCGACTAGCCCCCCCCCACGCCCATCATTCCCCCAAACACATCCAATCAAAATTTCGAGATAGCCATTTTCTTCAGCGTAGTTGATTTTCAAATAGAAAACATGTTTTTGAGGAGGACAATCCCCCCCAACCCTCAGGGCAAGGGTTTTAAGTTATGCCCTGGGGGTAGACCCCGGTGCCGCACCGGCGAATCGACCGAACGCCGCCGGCGAAAGGCCTGGCCGAACGCCGCCGAAGTGTCGTAACGCCGCCGGCGCGCTGCAGGCACGCCGCCACCGGCAGAGGTGGCGGCGTTCGGTCGACTTTAAATTAATTTTGCGGCAATTCTTTATTGCGTCAACCGCAAAGTCGGAGCTTTTCCTTCTCGTGTGGTTTAGTATTTCGATTTTCCTGATTAGAAATCAAGCAGGGCTTGCACTCCCGAATGTTTGGGTATTTCCCCCCCAAAAAAATTGGTTCCCCAAATTCCCGAAAATCACGCAATCACGGTGCCACCCCTAGCGATTTATCACCAGTGACTTTCCCTGCCAAATATTACTTTGCATACCATAATTCTTCACTACTCTCTTGTTCATTAATTTTCGTCTCTTTTGTTACTTTGCATAAAAACCAGACAGATGCAATATGCAATTGCAAATATTACAATATACACAGTTCTTAATATGTTGACAAAAAAAAGTATCGTCTTTATGAAATGAGTTTAAATCATTTCGAATGCAGTTTCCCAATCGCTATTTCTTACATCATTCGTAGTCAAGAATTTTATTTTCAAGTTGAATAGAAATCTAGAACGCATTCACTACTATACAGCTTCAGTCTTTAGTTGGATTTTGAAATTGACAGCCGAAAGATTGTTTCGACAGCTGAATTGTAAGTTTGCAGATTTTTTTTTTTTTTTTATTTTATTTTTTTTTGCTGCTTTTAGATAAGATTTTCTTAATATTTAATACTCAATTGTTGAACGCCTGATAGAAAATACAATCTTCTTTCTGAAACATTTTTACTCCCCCCCCCAAAAAAAAGAAACCCTTCTATTTAGACAAAATTTAGCTATAGACAAAGCTATGTACAAGGTTAGGGAATTAAAGATCGAACCGGAAGTTACCCCAAAAATATGATTTATAAATAAATTGTAAATTATGGCTTATAGTGGGAGGGATAGGGGGCTATCATTTTCAAATGATAATACCTCATTTTTATTGAAAGCAGGGATGCCAAAAAGATAATTATTTTTTTCATTTAAAGTGGAGACAGAAGAAAATGATATCAAATTCCCTGGGAAACCATTGAAATATTTTGATAGACCCAGGGCCCCCCATTAGGACTTGTTCATTGTCTTGGGTATTTTGCGATTTCTCATAGGCTACTGGCCTAATTTGGCCTTTGTGTGTGTTCCCTTTTAATTAGATTCTTTGGATCTTATTGAATGCCACGGCGAATCTATGACTCAGTTTTCCAATAATTTGAGGTATATCTGAATAATTTCGACCTTTTTGTTGTTGTCTTTGTACCCCTATACTCATTCCCTCAATTTTTTTTTTCAAGGAACACCAAGCTGTTTAACGTTATTTTGCGTGTTTGTTTGAACCATATAGTGACCTAGTTAATTATTAAGTAAATTATTTTTCTAATGAAAGCTGAGACGGTATCCTATCAAGGTGGTATCCAGTGGGGGGGGGGGTAGGGGTTTATTACATTTAAATGATAATATCTCGAAATTTTTTTTATTGAAAGCAGGGATCCCAAAAAGTTGGATTTTTTCTTAACTTAAAGCAGAGACGGCATCCTATCAAGGTGGTATCCAGAGGGGGGGGGGGTAGTGAGCTATTATATTTAAATGATAATACCTCGATTTTTTTTTGAAAACAGGGGTGCCAATAAGTTAATAATATGTTTTTTTATTTAAAGCAGAGGCGGTATCCTATCAAGATGGTATCCAGAGGGGGGGGGATAGGTAGTTATTACATTTAAGTGATAGTACCTTGATTTTTTTTTATTGAAAGCAGGGATGCCAAAAAGTTGAAAAGTTGACAAAAATTAACAAGATTTTCCTGAGTTATACTAGATACAGCACTTGCATGGTTTTATTGTCCAAAGGGAAAGGTACATATGCGTCCAACCCGTTTTTTTCTTATTGATGAAACGGGTTTACTTTGAAAACATTCATTTATAAGTACCAGGCAGATTCACACTAAAACGAATTGGTGTGACGAAAGCAATATCGACATCCCCACCTAACGTTGCGCTTGAGTGACAATGGCGCCCTTGGTCCAGTCCCAAGTTACATTAAAAGGCCAGGTCATAATAAAAACTTTCAATTTGGGAGGTTCAAGGAGGAGTCTTTGACAGTCTTATGACCTCAGGGTACTAGATGTTGCAGCGTTCTAACGTATCTACAGTGGTTTAAAAAAATTCGATCCCCCCTCATATGATTACCAAAAATATGCACAAATATAACAAATATAACATTTGGAATATTATAACACTTTTTTCAAAGCTTGGAAGAAAAGCAAAAAAGGCTAAATACCCCTAACTACGCTTGAAAGCTATTTTAAAAAGAAACTCTTTGGAGATTTCCATGGAAATGACCATGGCAGAAGCTTTGAGCCTGGGTGGGGATCAAAGAGGAGTCATTGAGTATTTTGACCACAGGTGACTTATTGTTGCGACTTTCTTAAATTTGGTAATTTTTGTGAGCATTTGGAAATCTAAGCTTAAACTCAATAACTGATACTAAGTGTCCTAACATTTTGCTTGGATTAAAAGTGACGAACTAAGATGAAAATCTCAACATCTTCCTGGAGCTACTTCAGGAATATCCAAAAGAGCAGCCAAAAGCAATAAAAAAGCAGCAGTTCAGCCTTAGCCTACATGACATATATTCTATAAAGGAGCCAAAAAAAACTTTAAAATGTATTTTTTTTAATTGTTATTAAAAACCAGTTTTTAATACAAAAATATCAAAGTCACCATTTCAACTGTTTTAAAGGTGACAAAATAGATATAGGCAAAGAGCATTATGAAAAAATTAAGCTTCTAAGTTCAAAGTTATATTCAAAGTTTTTACCCAGATAACTGACGAATTTTGTGATACGGTATTTTAAGTTTTGTATGCAGTAACGCTCGATGAAAAAAACTACTAATTTTGATAATTATTTATGTTAAGAATACATAGCTAATAGATATTTCAACTACTCGTATTATGCAAGGGTTCTGAAACGCCACAGCCATTTCGTTTCTACCAGATTTCTACTTCTCTTGATGAATAATGAAGAAGACCAGTTTCTAGCCAGCGACTTGTGAATTTTTGAACTCATGAATAGGCTCGAATCTGTTGTAAATTTAAGCTGTGATTTGAGAAAGACTGATGAAAACATTAAGGTTTACGGTCAACATTGATCGCGCCGGCGGCGTGCCGCCGACACCATACCGGCGGCGCGGCGTGGCGCGCTGTTTTTGGCCCCACCGCCGCCGGTCTTCCCTCATCGGCACGGCGCCGGGGTCTACCTGGGGCCATATAAGGTTTTATAGAAGGCGTATTCATAGAAACTTTAGAAAAGGCTCATTCGATTGGAAATTCAAAGGGATAGTGCCCTTTTTAATAGTCAAAAGTGATTGGAGGGCAACTAGCCAACCTCCCCCCCTACGCCCATCACTCCCCCAAAGACATCCAATAAAAACTTTGAGATAGCCATTTTTGTTCAGCGTAGTTGAATTCCAGATTGAAAATATATTTTTGAGGAGGACACTCCCACACAACCTTCAGGGCAAGGGTTTTAAGTTATGCCCTGGGGGCATATAATGTTTTTATAGAAAGCGTTGTTGTAGAAACTTTAAAACAGGCTCATTCGATTGGAAATTCAAAGGGCTAGTGCCCTTTTTAATAGTCGAAAGTGATTGGAGGGCAACTAGCCCCCCCCCCCACGCCCATCATTTCCCCAAACAAATCCAATTAAACTTTTGAGATATTCATTTTGTTCAGCGTAGCTGATTTACACATAGAAAATACGTTTTTGAGGAGGGCACTCCCCAACCACCCTCAGGGCAAGGTTTTAAGTTATGCCCTGGGGGTATATAAGGTTTTTATAGAAGGCGTTGTCGTAGAAACTTCAAAACAGGCACATTCAATTAGAAATTCAAAGGTCTAGTGCCCTTTTTAATAGTCGAAAGTGATTGGAGGGCAACTAGCCCCCCCCCCCCCCCAACGCCCATCATTCCTCCAAACTCATCCAATCAAAATTTTGAGAAAGCCATTTTGTTCAGCGTAGTTGATTTCCAGATATAAAATATGTTTTTGAGGAGGACAATCCCCCACAAACCTCAGGGCAAGGCTTTTAAGTTATGCCCTGGGGGCATATAAGGGTTTTATAGAATGCGGTGTCGTAGAAACTTCAAAAAAGGCTCATCCGATTGGAAATTCCGAGGGCTAGTGCCCTTTGTAATAGTCGAAAGTGATTTGAGGGCAACTAACCCCCCTCTCACGCCCACCTTTTCCCCAAACACACCCAATCAAAATTTTAGGACAGCCATTTTATTAAACGTAGTTTTAAGTTCTAGAAATTAGGTCTTTGAGGATTACAACTCCCCCAAAGCCCTCAGGGCAAGGGTTGTAACTTAAGGATTCTCTGAATCCTTCATATTATTTCTTATGGAAGGAATGCTCGTATAAACTTTAGAGAGGGCTCATTTGTTTGAAAATTGGAAGTTCTTGTTCACTTTTTAAGAGTCAAAAGAGATTGAAGGGCAACTAGCCCCTCTCCCTCCTCCACGCCCTAAATGCATCAGATAAAAATTTTGAGATAGACATTTTGTTAAAATAGTTCAAAGTTCTGATAACAAAAAACTCCGGTGTCGACACAGCCCACCATAGCCCAGGGGTAGGCGTTGTAAGTTATGCCCTGGGGCATAACTTATTAAGGGGGGTTTATAACTTATGTGAAGGGGTTTTGTATGGGAAGAACACATAGGAAATCTATTATAATTATCCAATTATAAGGTTAAAATACGTACTCTGTGATAGATGCAAAATTGCTTTGGCACACAAATTCCTATTAAGGTCAAACAGTCGTGATCCCTTTATGTCAGCAAGTGAAATGGTCTAAACCCTCTTATTGGAGCTATTTTTCAATCCATTCATTGTTGTCAATCGCTGTCCACAAGTTATGCAAGCTGTCTATTGTTCATATATAAGGTTTTTATCAAAGAGGTAATCGTATAGACTTTGAAAAAAGCCTCATTCGATTTAAATTGAAAGTTCTAGGTCCGTTTTTTAAAGTCAAGAATAATCAGACAGTAAGCACCCCCCCCCCCCATGCCAAAATAAACTTGAAACTTTTTGCAATCAAAAACGAACAAAAATTAATTAAAAAAACTTTCCGAAAAATAAGTTTTTCAAAGAAAAGTAAAGGCCATTTTATACTTAAGCTCAGGAGATAGAAATACCTGTTAAAATTCAAACTCAAAACGACCAGAAATTACTATTAAAGAATAAATGAAACCCAAAACGAACAGAAATTAAATAAACAATCATAGCAAAAAACATACAACAAGTAATAATATAAATGAATAAATAGATATTAAAGCGAGTAATGCTTAGATATTTTTGCTATTAAAGTATAAATGAAACTTAAAACGAACAGACATTAAATAAACAATCAATGCGAACAAACATACAATATATATTTATGTAAATGAATAAATAAATCTTAAAACGAGTGAAACTTAAATTGAATATGCAAATCAAGTTTGAATCGAATAAAATTAACTACAAACAAGAGTTTGGGTATCGCCTCACTGCAGAAGCCTAAAACCTACTGCGTCATTGGCGCTTTACTGAAAACGAATTATATTACAAATGTGTTCTTTTGTACTTAATATTGAAAATAAATATTAAAATTATAGTAAAATCTTGAACTGATGAGCTTTTAGCAATTAATATCATTATACATCAAATATTCAGTTTAATTTATTAGTTCTTTTCAAGATTGGTCAAGACAAATATAGTTTCACTACAAGCAAAATTTGGATACTGCCCCCTTCTTTAACTGTAAAAACCTAAAGCCTTCTGCGTCATTGGTGCTTCACTGAAAACGAATTACTCGTATATTACAAATTTATTATTTTCCAGTTCTTACAGCATTGAAATGAAAATAAAAATTACAGTGAAAAAAAATCTTGAACTGATGGATCTTTCAATAATTAATATCATTATATATCTAATATTCAATTTGATTTTGTTTATATTTTCCAAGACTGTTCAAGACTCATATAGTTTTGCCACTTTTTTTAACTCTGCCATTTTTTGTAACTAATCGTGTTAGTTTGTTATGAAAACATTCTATGGATTCTAGGCATTTCTATTTGAGCAAAAAACTGCACCTCAAACTTTGTGGAACATGCATTTTCTTGCATGAAACACCAAAATATAATAAAATGTCAAGTTTCGGAGTGTTCCACCACTCGCAAGCAAGTGCCATTGGTATTTTTGAATCCGCATGGTCAATTTAGGGAGTGGAGGGTAGGCTAATTCTCGTAGCAGCCCCATTCCGTCGTGGTATGGTTCACATTTTCAACACCTGGCGTCCGGACTATCATATAATCTACCAAGCATACAACTACCCCAAATCAGTATCAATAAATAAATGAAACCCAAAACGAACAAAAATTAAAATAAATATTAAAGTCAAACTCAAAACGAGCATAAATTAATGTGAGTAGGGTTCAAAACCCCTATGCTTTCTAAAAGCCAGAATATAATTTGTACTTTACTGAAAAAAATTCAAATGAGTTTACTGAAAAAAAAAATGTGCATTGTCAATTTAATATACATATGCTGATATTTATTCCCTAAAATCTTAATTAATTTTTGATTTCTTAAAGTTACAAAAGTGAAAATATTTCAAGGAATTGTTTTCAGTAAAGCGCCAATGACGCAGTAGGTTTTAGGCTTCTGCAGTGATACGATACCCAATCTCTTGTTTGTAGTTACTCGTATTTTTATTCGATTCAAACTTGATTTGCATATTCAATTTAAGTTTCACTCGTTTTAAGATTTATTTATTCATTTACATTAATATATATGGTATGTTTGTTCGCATTGATTGCTTATTTAATTTCTGTTCGTTTTAAGTTTCATTTCTACTTTAATAGCAAAATATTTGTTTTCGTTTTAAGCTTGATTTTCATATTCAATCTAAGCATTACTCGCTTTAAGATCTATCTATTCATTTATATTGTTACTTGTTGTATGTTTTTTGCTATGATTGTTTATTTAATTTCTGTTCGTTTTGGGTTTCATTTATTCTTAAATAGTAACTTCTGGTTGTTTTGAGTTTGAATTTTAACAGGTATTTGTATATCCTGAGCTTTAGTTTAAAATGGCCTTTACTTTTCTTTGAACAACTTATTTTTCGGGAATTTTTTTAATTAATACGTCTTTTAATTTTTACGTCTAAAGGATGATGTGATTGCCAAAGATTGGCTCTTTGGCAATATTACTCCATCATTTTTTTACAACTGGACGGACACTTTTGGGGACATCCCCCTCCATATGTAACAAGCATGAAGGTGAGGTGCTGGTCTGCCCTCTTAGTTAGCTCTATCTTAGTTCTGCCTAGGATGGATGGATGATGGACTATCTATTAACGAGTGAAAATGACATCATTTTTATACAATCCTGAAAAAAGGCTTATGCCAGCTTTGCCTCTCACTCAGACCATCTATCTTGGCTTTGTCTCCTATTGGCCAATGGCTTGATGGCAACTTGATTTTAATTCAGTTATTTTCAAGGAATCTATAGAAAAGATAAGATACCTGTAGATCAAAATTGCATTGTATTGAAATTTTAGACACTCTTCCACCGGAAAGATAACTCAACCCCCCCCCCCCCCAAAAAAAAAATAGAGAGAACATATTGAGTTGTGTGTACCTCTTTAGTTAGATTGAAAATAATGGGTTGCCCATTCTCCTCTATTTGTGCACGTCTTGCAGCACAGCTTGTTCCCTTACGCATGACACAATTTCACCACATCATACCCCTTCGTACCACCCATGGCTCACTTCAAGCAACGCCTGGCAGAATTCCACAAGGCGGGGCGAGCGCCACAAGGTGTACTAGTTTTTTTTTTAATGTACAACTTCTCGGTCAAGATAGAACAGCAGTTGCTAAAAGACTACAATATATATATATATATATATATATATATATATATATATATATATATATATATATATATATATATATATATATATATATATATATATATAATATATATATATATATATATAGATATATATATATATATATATAATATATATATAGTATATATATATATATATATAATATATATATATATATATATATATATAATATATATATATATATATAATATATATATAAATATATATATATATATATATATATATATATATAATATATATATATATATATATATATATTATATATATATATATATATATATAATATATATATATATATATATATATATATATATATAATATATATATATGTATATGATATATATATATATATATATATATTATATATATATATATATATATATATATATATATATATAATATATATATATATATATATATATATATATATATAGTATATATATATATATATATATATATATATATATATATATACATTATTCATAAAAACTGTTACATTCTTGTTGCTCTTAGCTTCAAAGGAAAAATCAAAATGTAGCAAACTGAGCTTTAAGTTTTTCATTGATATTATAGACAATAAACAGAATTAAACGATTGAATTGCATTAATTAACCTCGGGATTATGTCAGATGGATCAGAATGATGCGAAAAATCATTTTTTTGAAGATTTAGTTCACTTTAATACTGAAACGTCCAAAATACCCATTTTTAATTCGTACCAATGGTTAACGCACTGTTTGGACACGGAGTAGCTTTCCATGACCGCGTAATTCCAGCTGGGCCTCAAACCCTACTACGATTGGTATTAAGCCAGTACTTCGTTCTACGTCAATGACTTCGGGGCCACAGCAATGCATCCAGAGTGTTTGAACGCAGCCCCTCTTTGGTGTGCCCAAATGTGTCTACGGGCCTGCCTGGTTTTCCACGTTCATGTCTTCAGCCCTAAATCTACTGCTGGTTGCGTGAACGAGCTTGACCCTTGTGACTAAACCAGGCACACAGAGACATCTTTATTTCGGGAGAGGACAACATTTCGGAGGGAGCACAAATTCGAAGCAAGATAATGAGCGCGTGGAAGACATAAAAAAGGGCTTCTGTAGAAAAAGACTCAGACGGGGCAGTTACTCCCGAGGCAATAGATCTGCAAATTAAGATTCCTGTTGTATTTAAACATGTGATTTTGCAACAAGCGTAAGCTACTGTTGCAACTTCAATCGAAAAGACAAGATACTCGGATGTATTACATTGATGCTTGGAATTACAACAATGTTAACAACACATCAATGATTTATTAGTTTCAGAACTATCCATTCACCAAGGCAGAATTATTATATTAGTTGGACCTTTTCTTTGAGAACGGTTTGAACTGGCTTATAAAATAGAAATCTTTCAATTTTTGCACGCTGTTGACACATTTTCCAAAAAATAAAATGCGTTTTTATTTAAAAATTGCACGGCAAGTTTCAAAAATTCCACTCTCTTACGCTGAAAAACTAAAACTATAGGTATGCAGAAAAAACAACATACCAAAAACTTGCGCAGGGAAAATAAACCTCAAAGTAATTTTTCTTTCAATATGTATTTTCCTTGAAAAAAGGTCAGTCTTGTAAGTTCTAGTAATTGAAAAGGTAATTCTTGGCTGGCCCTGTTGTAATCCAGGCCGTTACTAAGGTTGGTCGCGCCCAAGTTGAAATGAATCTCCTGGTTGGCACTAAGCCAGAACTTCATTCTATGCCAATGCCTTCAGTCAGACAGCAATGATTCCGATATGTATGTAGTGTCTTAGTACGCGACCCTTCTGCAGTTTGCACAATTTTGTCTCTGGGTCTGCCTCGAATTTCACGTTCATGTCTTCAGCCCTGAATCTGCTGTTGGTCACGTGAATGACCTCAACCCTTGGGCCCATATCAGGTTAATACGGACTACTGTATTTCGAGGGAGGGCAACATTTCGGAGGGAGCATGAAATCGAAGCTTTTAAAAATTACAGAAAATCAGTAAATTTCCAAATCCCTAAAGGGCTTACCCAGTACTCAGAAGTGGTTTTAGGGTGGGGCGGAGGGGGCATTTGCCCAAGGGACAGAAATTTTAGGGGCGCAAAATTTCAAATAGATAATCTAATTGTTAGTCATTATCAAATTTTATTGTTATCAAACTAAAGTAGAGGGCGCAGTTGGCAGTAAGTATAAGCAAATTGAATCTGAAATTTTCATTTTCCCCCATATCTTCATCACCATTCCTTGAAAATAAAATGAAGGGGTCTTCAAAAAAGTAAAGAGTTGCCTATAAAAATATATTATAAAAGATTGAAGTGTTGGTGGCCAGTAATGAGCGGTCATTTAGTAAACCTATATTGATAGTAATGTACCTCAGATCAACTATGGGCCAGGCCCAGGAGCAACTAAATGATTGAGCGTCAATGGGCATAGAACGCGAAGAATTAAACAGAATCTATTGGGACGAGATAACCAACATTTTGCAGAGGCTCGATTAAGAAAAGTCAGATTTAAATAAATGGAAAAATTTGTTAATAAATGAAAAATTTGCTAAAATTTGGCCTGAAAATTTTTGGAAGACAGGAGGGCGTTAATCAAGATTTGCCCCAGGCGCAAGAGAGGTCAGAGCCAGTACTGGCAATACCCTTTCCCCACACCTTGATCGGATTGATTATACAGTATCACAAGTAAGTTTTATGGAAAACCGATAAAGTAGTTTCTGAAAGAAAATCCGAGCGCACGAGACTAAAACTCCTTACAAGGCTTGTAGTGATTCTTTTGGTCACGCAATCATGCAAACTTGTGATTATTGAAACTAAGCCTAACAAGATTCTGCGGCAATTACTATATATTTTCTCACTCTTCAATTAAGACAGATGAATTAATTTATCGCTCCGCATATCACGCAATGGAATTAATCACTTACAGGCGATCTTTTGTTTCCGCTATTTATATACCATCTTCTGCTTCTGGGCTTGGACTTCGTAAATTTACTTTTCAATACTTAGCTTCTGTATTAAAACGCACATTTTTCCCGAAAAAAAAAAGAATGAAGCAAAGAAATCCTAAATCTGGAATACTGCTCGGGCAACTTAGTCACAAGAGCAATTGAGCTGAGAGAAATTTTGCCATCTTAGCTATTTATATGCCATCATGTGTTTCTGAGTAGAATAAATTTTGTCGTCTTAGCCACCTTAGTTAGTTATAAACCATCTTGTATTCCTAAAAAGTAGAAATAAAACAATTTCATAATACTATGACCTCTACTAATTAATGGTTCTTCTGCAGCACCAAGCTGCCTGGGGCAAACAAACCCGCGCACGTTCCATCTCCGCCCCTCTTTACCCTCTCCTACGAATCCTTAAAATCCCTTCTTAGAAACGTTGGTGAATAGTTAAAATGGCACTTATGCATTATAGCAACCCCACTCAAGAAGTGAAGTTAGGTTAATCCTAATGAAATATACCAAAATATGATGAAAATATAATACTCCATTAACAAAATTATGGAAAGTACAGAAAAAAATTATGGAAAGCAGGCCGCCCAGAACGCATTATGTTACATACCTAGCCTAATCACCTCTACATATTAAATATTCAATAAAAATATACCTGCATCGTAGTTTTTCTCAATGAGACTAAGCTAATTATAACCTATTGCAGACAGACAAACCGGTTTTCTCCGATCTTACAGATCAAAATTTTTGAATGGGGTCGTTATAATACATAATTATCGTTAAAATAGTTAAATAGGTTAATAGTTAAAAAGTATTTACAGCAATGCATAATTATAACCGATATGTCCTTAAATGTTCACCCCTCCCCTTTTACAAGAATATTCAGTACGATAATTGTTTTAATATACCGAATTCTTTTGCATCCACAAACCAACCGCCCCTGCTTGCAGTGACACAATGGTTTTATTGCTTGGCAATACGGATCTGGTGTTCGATCCCAGCTGACGCAAAAATAGCGCTGCTAATCCAAAGACCAGACCTTCGGCTCCTCCTTGAAATATATTCAAAATGCGTGATTTTTGCTACGTAAGGAATTCTTAGCCCACCGTTTGTTTCCCCGCTTGTTATGCAGCAGGCAATGGGTTCGAATCCCGCCGATTACAGAAACTTTCAAAACCAATTCCTGTTGCTGCCACCCCCCGTCCCCCATCAAAGGTGCAGAGGTTGTGGGTTCAGAGCATGATAGCCCTAAATTTGATCCAGTATCCGGTTAAATGATCTTAAGTTAAAGCCGCATTCGCAATGAGATTTTGCTAATAACGAGATGTAACTAGCGCTAATATGAGTTATTCGGTGACTTGATAGTTTCAGAACTATCCATTCACAACGGAAAATGTATGATATTACTGAGACTTTTTCTTAGAGACTGATTGGAACTTACTTAAAAAGTAATAAAAAATTTCTATTTTCAGACTTCTGCAGTATTCTTCAATCTAAGAAAAAATACAAGGAACAATTTCAAAACTTAACTCCGTAGTTGGATACACCTGAACCTGAGCTATCGAATGATAGAAAAACTGTCACTGAAAAATTAAAACCATAGAGCTCCAGAAAAAAACATCATACCAAAAATTTACACAAGGAACATAAATCTTAACATTTTTTCAATATAATTTTCAGCCTTTTTAACATTTTCAACAACGTATTCAACGTTCTCAACATTTTAATTTAGTTTTCTGGGGGTTTTTTCAACTTTTTTTCAATATTTCACTTTTCAATATAGTTTTTTCCAATGCTTTTCAATACATTTTGTCAGTGTGCAGCCCTGTAATTTCCTTGAAAAAGATCCTTCTTTTAAATTCTAGTGATTGAAAAACGTAATTCTCCGCTGGCTCTGCTTTAAGTTCCTAGGGTTTGGTGGTGCCTAAGGCAAAATCAAGCCCCCCCCCCCCGAAATAAATTATACGAACTAGCAAATTTCTCACGCAATGGCCTGGGAAAACCTTAACCGCTGTACCCCCTCAGCCACGGTGTCCGGGGCAGCTCCTCACCTTTCAACGGTCCTGGCTTCTTTCAGTTCGTTCCGCAAAAATTATATCTGAATTTCTTAATGTTCTATTAAATCATTATTTAATTGTTTTATTCTATTAAATTCAATTCTATTTAAAATTTCCCGCGTTTCATTTTTTAAGTTTAAATGCTTATAGCCTATTATGCTTACAAATAACCTTCAAGTAAAAAAAGAACTGAAATCGTTTCTCAGATAAATAAGTCATCCGAAACCTCATAGTTTTGGTATTTAGTTTACAAGCTGCAAATAGGCGTAAAATAACCTTGCCATCATGCGAGGGGTTATTCACTTTCGGAAATCGTGCACACCAGACTGCATGCACAACACATGGCAGAAGTGTCATGAGCAACAGAAGTACACCCCGCGTGGCGCTTCATAATGCACACGCCTTTGTTTGTCTTCACACCCCCTTGTTTGACTCGTTTGTCTTCCCCCTTCTTTACAGGCCAATGAGCCTTTGGGGGAATAGTAAAGTGCAATATTGTATGTGTATTTTATTATGATTAAATCTTAGCTTACAACAGAGAGTGTGCAATACCTCAGCCATTTGTATTCTTAAACACAGAGGGCTTTTAACCCCGGGCCCTCGATCCCCAAAATACAAAATTTATGTACAACTTTTTTCTTGTAATTTCCTATAATGTTCATTCAATTTCCCTTGTTTTTTGTCTATTCTTATCTTAGGACACTCCCCCCAACATTAGATCTTGGCGTACATGCCTGATTGCACATTGTCACCAAATCAAGCATGTCTCATTTTGCAGGTATTATTAACTTGTTCTTATGACAAGCTCCATAACATTAAACATCCAGAAAAATTTAATTCCTAGAATCAAATTCCAGGTATCAGTTACCTGTAATTCAAGTTTCATGCTATTAATAAGTTAATATTTCCCCAGGGAAAATGATAAGGAATCCCTAATAGTATCGATTACTTTTTGTCTTCAATTTTTTCAATATCTTTCTATATTGGTGTAATTTGAACCAAGTTAATGATGCAGAGATAGAGAATAATACGATATTATGAAATATCATTTATTTAATTTTCGTTAAATCAACAAAATCATCGGGAGTTCATACCAAAGAATTTGGGCAACTTATAAGAGTGAAAACTACCCATATTATCAAACAGGGGCGTAATTTGCTATGGGACAGGGGGGACAACTGCCCCTCTCAGACCTCAGTTTGCCCCGCCCCCCCCCCCTCCCCGCACAGTTGAAATTTGGTTTCTTCCAAAATCTTGTCAAAACTGAGATAAACCTACATAATTCAATCATCAACAGAAACAAATCAGTTTTTTTAGTACATGTTTACCTTTATAGTACTAAACAGTACCTTTATGGGACCAAATGGCTTTTTTTAGTTTTTACTGTCATTTTCACTTGGTTTGGAAAAATTGGCTCCAATTTTGCGCCCCTCCAGGATTTTGACGAAATTACGACACTTATCCAAAAGGAAAATAACCAACGACATCTAGCGTTTGGCGACTATGTTTGACTCCAACCGCTGCATATTTGTCTCTTTAAGGGATTTTAAAAAGTAGGGGAGGATTCAGAAAGTAGAATTATGACCCCTGTAGGCCTATCACCTAATAGTCAACTGGTTTATTAAACCTACCAAGCTAACCTAGGCATACTTCGCGCAGAATAGATGCTGGCTTAAAATAATTCTTGAAAACAAAAAAGTTGATTGATAATCAATTGCAGAAAAATTAAACTTAATCATATGATACTATAGATTAATTATTTGCTTCTTCTTCTTAAAATGTCAAGCCTTCCGGAGTCCACTTCGGTCTCCTTTTGGTTTCAAGAAGATATTCCATCTGCAGGTGATGATGGGTCAGGAATTATACCAATTATAAATTTAAATGTCTGCGTATTTAATGAAGTTGCCAAACGCCGTACTGTTAGTGGCACTGGCAGTTTTAATCCCTATTTTCCAGCGTTTGACTGGCGAAGATTTAAATTTCATTCTATACAAGTTGTATACTTGTATACTATAAACTACTATAACTATACTATATTCATACTATGCTCTATAAGTTAAATACTATACTACATAGGTTATAGATACTGTCTTGCATGGAAACTTCCTGGGAGGGTGTAAAGAGGGAGGCTTTCAATAGATTGGGGTGGAGGAGGAGCGTGCGTAGCTGTGTTGGCCTCAGGCGGCTTGGTGCTGCGGTGAGTTATTAGTAGTAGTAGTAGCATACTATCGTGTAACTAGTTATAATGAACAGTTACTTGTAAAATAAGCTTGAATTTATTTGTCACTATAAGAAGAAACAGATTAAAAAAAAATAATAGATATTGAAGTTAATATAAAGCAGTCGAGTAATATAGAATAGGCGATTTAAAACCATTGAAAAACTAATTATACTTCATAAAACATAGTGATCTTTAATACGAAACTATATTTTTAAAGCACCAAGGACATTATTAAAACAGCAACATTTGTCCCCCCCCCCTGTCTAATCTTAGGTTTGTTCATACTTAAAAATCGACATTTTGCTTTTGGTTGTTTTAAAATCATAAATTTTTAGGGCTGTATCACATTTTCAGCATCGCTTACAAAAAAGTTTACGAAAACGCATGAAAAATTTGTTTGCTTGCATTTTTTTTACATTTTTTACGAGTCAGACAAAAATTTCAGGGGGGGGGTCAAACGTGGACCTCCTTTGGAAACAATCTTACAAGTGGCTATAGGTCTCCCACCGACCATGAGCATCTCAATAAGTGGAACAAAATAGCTTTCGAAAAGGCCCATTTTTTATTGCCATTTTCACTTGATTTGGGAAAATTTGATCCACCTTCGCCCCTCCCCCCCAGATTTGACGAAATTACGCCCCTGCTGTTAGGCACCCATTTGTTTTTAGCTTATTTTTTGCTTATTTTTAAATCATTTTTTTTTTAATTCGGTACCTGCTACAACCAAAATTTGGGAATGCCAACTGTATATGGAGGTATTCTTCGTTAAAAACTGGATTCTCGATTCAAAATTCAAACAATCATTTTCTTTTTCGCTGTCCTTGGTACTTTAAGATTTGTTAGGAACATCTGACTTGCGCAAAACAGAAGAATTTTTTTTCAAAATTTTTTTGGTATTAGAGCTTACTTTAAGTGTGTAAGTATTAAGAGCAATAAAATATAGGGAGGTGAAACCAAGCGGAAGTTAAAACTAAGGAAATGACCTAATCTCACTTTTTGTTCGGGCGTATCTAGCTTTTTGTTCGGGGAAGGATATTTAAAAAAAAAACTTTACAAAAGCATAATCTGTAAATATACATTTTGTTACTTTTTTACTGGTCGGATAAAAATTTCAAGGGTGGATCAAACCTCACTAACCCCCCCCCCCCCCCCAGTGGATACGGCCTTGACCCTTAAATGGACTTGGACCTTTCACTAAAGGGAAAAGCAAGAAAGGCATGAATAAAATTTGTCTCATCTCTCTGGAATCTCAATCAAAAGGGGTTGAAACTATCGTAAGAGTTTTTTTTTTTTTCAGCCATGCAGCTTGTTGTTCAAAAGAAACACCAGAAACTATTAGGATGTGCTCAATATTAGGGTCAGACAATTGACTTTGGGCGGGAAAATTGGACCGGACGTGGGCAGATAAAATAAATTCTCTTATTTTACTGTATGTTTCTGATTTTGATCAAATTCCCACAAAGAAAAAAAAATGTCATAGAACGTTAAATGGGGCTTAATGTGATAAACCTATTTATGCAGTAATTAAAACTTACTGTATCAAAAAAAGTAATACTAACACTTACAGGCTTCGTTTAAAACAGCATCTCAAAGAATGGAAGCCTCGCAAGTGCAAACTACTGGAAAGCACCATTAAAATCAGGCTAAAGCCCTTAAAAATAAGGAGAGAAAAACAAGATAGCCGAAATGCAACGTCTGATTTTCTCCTTTGCCCACTACGAGCATGCATTCTCCTATTTTTCGTTTAAAAAAAATCCGACAGATCATGCAACTTCTTCTTTTATTCATACGCCAAACTTCCTCCTCTCCTTCTACCCCTCTCTCTCCTGCGTCCTCTACAATCATGACTAAATCATCTCAAACCACGAATAGTTTCCTTTCAATTTTTGCCTAATACTTAGTTTTTACTGTAATTCCTCCTTCTCCGCCCACCCATATATTATCTTATGATATTCCTCATACTTGCATACTGATGCTAATAAGGGCCGCTTTTCCCCAAGAAGGTTTAAAATACTCATCTAAAATGCACTTATTTGTTTTTTGCCCCTCTCCTTTTCAGGATAAATCATCTGATACCCAGTGAGGTCGAGCCCTGTGTACACTTTCACTCCTCCCCCCCCTAAAGCTCGGACTTTCCCAGCATTTATAAAATTTTCATTTAGTTTGGCTGGGACTCAATTGGTAATGCTGGCAACATTGCCTAAAAGTTGGTGATGTTGGCAACACCGCCTAAAATAATTAGATCCCTAGTAGTTGTATCCCTTAATAACATAACTAAATAGCTTACCCTTCTTATTTCAATATCTAAATTTTTTCGTCTTCTCAAACGTCTGGCAACAGCGCTAAGGCAGAAATTTTCTTCTTCATCTTGAGTAAAATGCTGCCAGTCTTCTGGAACGACAACAGGGGCACATGACGACGCATACAGTAGCTGTAAAGCTTCTGGACGCGTTTCTTTGGAAAATAAATCTAACTTAAGGACACCACCACTATTTTCAGGTACATTGCGTTTCGACGAAAAATTACACTTTTTATGGTTTTCACTGAAAATCTCTAGATCTCCTTCAGCTGCAAAGAAAGATATAGCTTTCAAAAACTGAAACAAAATATACATAGCTACAACATAAATATCCCAAAACAAAACTTTCTATTATAAAGGAACTGAAAAAAAAGAGATTAGTATGTAGCCATTATGTGTTAAAAAGTGTAATTTAAACACATTATTTATACAATATTTGCACTGTAGTGCAGTAGCCATGATACTTTTATGTCGTTGGCCACACTCTTTTAACACGTTCACATGTTTCGCAACTAAAATTCGTAAGAATGAAAATAGAAGAAAATCAACGGACTGAAATAATATTTGAAACGGAGGATGTGACCAGACGGCAATTTTTTTCCTTTTTAGTTTTCTTCCTTTTACTAAATTTGTAATGAAAAATAACAAACTGGATAGGCTTTTACTCCCCTGTTAAAAAGTGTGCTATATTTCTATTGGTTTATTTTTGCGATGTATTTCGTAAGCCTACCTTATAAATAACGAAAACATGAAAACGGTAGGCCTAATGGTTCTTACAAATGTCATCAACGAGAAAAAACTAAAATATAAGCGTTTAGATGGATGATGTCTCATTTCATTATATTTGGTACATAAAACTATTATATTTTTAATATAACATACTACATCACTATGTTATTACATTGTTTAATTTCAATTTTTCCGTATTTAAACATGCTAATTTTAATGCTTCTAATATTTCATCATTCTATCATTATTCTAATTTTTTATTATCATTTTGTTTTATTATTATATTATAGTTTATTTTAATACTAATATAGCAATGCATTATTATATATTACATGATTTATTAGTACCTAAACATTATGTGTTCAAATCATGGCCAGTTTCTACAAAATGCTATAGAGAAAACAATGTCTAATTCTTAGCAATGTCATCAGTGAATATAGATCCCAAAGAGCGTGGATTCTCAATATCTTCCATAATAAACTCCGATTTGATTTTAAATAAACGAACTTGCACCCACTTTAGAATCGACTACGAGGGCGCAAGCCAAATTAAACACCCACAATGTTTGTCACAGCAAAACATTATAAAAATGTGAAATTTGAATCATCGATGTATATACATTCAACGTATGCGTACGTTCATATAAAATACGTTCAAGCCTAATTTTTTTTTACTTCTCTGCAAGTCTTACCAAATAATATCTCAAACGCTGGATACTTTTTCCATTAGTTGGGACGGGGATTTTTTTTTTGGGGGGGGGGATCCTATCAAATATAAAAATTAACATAGTGTGGAGATTTTTAACACCCAGAAAATATGTGATTTGAATCAGTTGCACATTTAATTCGAGTTCAAACCCAAGGACCTTAACTCCTCTCTCAAAGTTTGGCCAAATAATATTGAAGCACAGGATACTCTTTCCACTGTCAGAATGGAGATTTGTTTTGCATTTGTTTTTTTTTTTTTGTTTTTTTTTAAATATTCATTAAAAACAAGAGTTATCAAACTGGACAAATTTATTCCTCCTAGAAAATATGAATTTGCATCAGTGAGGCCTACACATTTAGTATATGTTCATGTCTAAAGGTTCTTTACTCCCCTTTTCAAGGTTGGTCTTTCCGAAAGTAACTATAATAGAGCTATCTAAAAGGTGTCTTGTTGCACTAAAATACAAAAGAACAGTTATGATTTATGATCCTAGATCTTCTAGAGGTCAGTTAATTTTTTTTTTTGTTTCTGAAAGCCTTAAGGGAAGACATTCCATAGTCAACGCCAAAAAGCAGAAAAACAAACCAATGACAATGTAATCCTGTCTGAACTAACTGCTAACGTTATGTAGGGTTGAAACTTGAATATTGTTAAAGATAGTAGCAACTGATCTTCGAATGAGTAATTTTCTGTTCACATAAAAAAAGAATAATAACGTGATCGTATGCGCAAATGCAGGACTTCTGGTAAGCTGGCTCTACAGAATAGTTCCACGCTGTGAAAGATCAGCTAGCCAAAGTCATGTCCATAGGCATGAGGGATACCCTGGAAATCCAGACGTCCTTACCCCCCCCCTTTTTTATTTTCATTGTTTTCTATCCTCAAGGGATACCAAAGCTGCCACCAAGGTGCTACCCGTTTTCAATAGGGTGTAAATTAAGTGACCCGCACCATGTGTAGTAGAAGTGTGTCATACATAGTGTGTATAGGGACAGTAACTAGGCAACTATAGAGACATAGAGGAATAAGTGGTATCCAGAGATGTACGACAGGCGGCGTAGAGTGCTAACCGCGTCAAACCATTATGCTAGACTAGGACCACTAATATGGATCGAATCAGTTCTTTTCATAATGGTGAACACTTGCATCTCGGACTACATGCATTCCGGAAATAATTGGAACCGCATCGTACTGTTCCTAATGTTGCGAAAATTGACGCAAGTGACAAAAAGGATGGCTACTCGATATTTGGTTTGCATTCAACTCTAATATGTTCAGATGTTTCGGCCACATTGGGGGTTTCAAATGTTGACTACTATAGTGGTAGGGATGTAGTGGTAACATCGCTACCACCTTGAATGTGAAGGAACATTTATTTTGTGAGGAAGAATTAGTGACAGCACTAAAAGGATTAAAAAACAATAAGGCGCCAGGTGCTGATAGTGTGGTAAATGAGTTTCTTAAATATGGTGGTTATGAGGTTAAAAATAAGTTACTGAAGACTATATGAATAAGATTTAGCGATCTTAGAAAAACGCTAATTAAACGCCTGTATAAGAAAGGTGATAAGAGGAAGTGCGGTAATTATTGAGGCATTAGCCTGGTTTCTGTAGGTAGCAAATTACTTAGTATGATGATACTTTTTAGATTTAGAGATACTTTAGACAAAGTTTTAAGAGAAGAACAATGTGGTTTTAGGAAGGGTAGAGAATGCGTCGACCGAATTTTCACTTTTAGGTTAATAGCTGAGATGTGCCTAAGTCATCAAACACCTTTAGTCCTCAGTTTTATAGATTATGAGCAAGCGTTTTATTCAGCTGATAGAAGGGAATTAGTGAAGGTCCGATCCTTGTATGGTATACCAGACAAATACATTAAAGTGATTAGTGCTATGTACGAGAATAACGCTGCTGCGGTAAAGGTAGGGCATGATATCCCCAATTATATGGATCATTTTGATGGACTTTGTCTTAAGAATTACAGGAAAGGCAATGGAGGACACAGAATCAAATGGGGAAGTAAAAGTGTCCTGGACTTAGATTATGCAGATGATTTAAGCATCCTAGATGAAAGTGTGAGCAACATGAATGAACTTTTAGAGGTTCTACGAATTCAGAGTGCTAGAATACGTTTGAAAATAAATATTGAGAAGAAAAAGTCGCTAAAACTAGGAATAAGTGATTATGTAGTATTATTAGCAAAGACGATGGGTGCAGTGATGATGTTAAAAGTAGAACAGCCAAGGTCAAGGGTATATTTTTTCACAGTTCAAATTTTTTTGGAAGAATTGGAAGGTAAGTCTACGAACCAAAATTAAAGTATTCGAAGCTGCAATGATGACAGATGTCAAGTATGATTCTGAATCATGTGCACTCCGAAAAACTGTGGAAGATTTGCTAAATGTTTTCCAGAGAAATTACCTACGGATTATTCTAGGCACAGTTTATAGAATTATCCAGTAAGTTTATCGCAGATCATTTCTGGTCTTCATTCTCGGTGCGAACAAAAAGCTCCTCCCACTTATTCATGGATTAGCGGGTTAGTCTGTACGCGTCAATCAATGAGAAATGGTTCGAAATTGTATCATTCATAATTGTGAAAGCAGAAAAAAACTTGGTGAGCCAGCCAAGTGGTTTGCAAGTGTCCCATCTCACAGGTATGACTTAATTTATATACAAATTATCACTTAATCTATTATTTACAAACAGTGGACTCAACTGATTGGCCTATGTAGGATTTTACAAAAAAGGGGGCGGGGGGTTGATGAAATTTGTGAAAATAAGGAATTTTTTTCTTCTAATAACTGGTGGAATAGGTGTGATGGTTTTAGGGGCGGATCCAGGATTTTTTAGGGGGGGGGCGCAAAATAGGTTGATCTGATAAACTTACGTTAGGAGCAAGTTTAATTAATGCAAACTTGCGTTAATTAGGTAAACTACGCTACTTTAGACTACTATAGGGGGGCACCCCTCGCCCCCCCTCTGGATCTGCCACTGGATGGTTTATCATTTTTTGTTCACGTCGTGATGTTTATTTTCTACGATATTTATTTTCTAGATAAGACTAGTTTCGTTTTCAATCAATGTTTTCGTATGAAATGGGCAGACCTTTCCTGAACTTTAAACAATAAAAACCTCTGTTTGAAAATCTTTGCACTTTGTGAATTTAGATAGCGATAAGGGTTCCTGATTGAGACCAATTTTAGGACTTGGGTTCTAATTATTGGTTGCTGTGGTAAAAGTTGCCACAATAGCCCTATCCAAGAAAATACCAAACGTCTGTTAAGAAGTATTTTTCGTAAAATTCTTAGGGAATTTTCAGAAAATCGAAGGACATCACACATTTTAGTGGCAGATCCAAAATTTTACGGGGCTTTACGCTAGAAAAGCTCCTATTATAGAATATTCTTCCAGTTTGTATATATACAGTTTATATATATATATATATATATATATATATATATATATATATATATATATATATATATATATATATATACATATATATATATATATATATATATATATATATATATATATATATATATATATATATATATATATATATATATATATATATATATATATATATATATATATATATATATATAATATATATATATATATATATATATATATATATATATATAATATATATATATATATATATATATAAACACGTATTTTGGCAGAAACTTTCTCAAAATGCCTTTAAAACCAACTCGAGACTTCAAAACCTACTTGTAATTCCTATAAACATCTGAACTAATTTTATTTATATACATATATATATATATATATATATATATATATATATATATATATATATATATATATATATATATATTATATATATATATATATATATATATATATATATATATATATATATATATATATATATATATATATATATATATATATATATATATATATATATATATATATATATATATATATATCGGCACGTGCAAACAGCTCCTCTCATTTGATCTGCCATCAGCGGTCCAATTACCCTGGAACACGTATTTTGGCAGAAACTTTCTCAAAATGCCTTTAAAACCAACTCGAGACTTCGAAACCTATTTTTAATTCCTAAAAACATCTAATAATAACATTGCACTACTAATTACCGATTTTCATGTATGTATTGGAATAAATTAATTTAAAATTAGTTTCTTCAAAATTAGTGTTCCAACGTTGAAGGCAAGTTTCGCGTTCAAGAGAAATCTGACTTGTCTACCTGTGAAAAGATCTAATGCCGCTCATGTTTTTACGTTCTTCGGATCACTTGCACCTCGGTCCGGGTTTTTATAATGGGTGAGATAGGGAATGATCATACTGCTAATTCTATAAACTGTGGTTCTGGGTAACCTGCTGACTGACCGTATTTCAAACAGTAGGCTGTACGAAAAGTGTGGTTCAATCTTGCTTTCTAAGGCTATAATGAGAGAAAGGTTGAGATGGCTAGGGCACGTTCTGCGGATGAAGGATAACAGATTGCCGAAAATTATCATTTTTGGCCAATCGTCAAGTGCTAAATGGAAATCAGGTCGAGCTCGGTTGGGGTGGAAGGATATCGCAAGGAAAGATTTAAGGGAAATTGGAACTCCCTGGAAGGGTGTAAAAAGGGAGGCTTTGAATAGGCTGAGATCAGAAGGAGCATTCGTAGCTGTTTTGGCCGCAGTTGGCTTCGTGCTGCGGTGAGTTGTTGGTAGTAGTAGTGGATGTAGTGGTAGAGGCAACGTTCAGAAAATGGGGTCTTTTGGCTCTACGTCAGTCCACCTGAAACATCAGGGTTTTCTCTAATATCTATTGTTCATCCAAACAATTTGCTTAATTTGGGCAATTTTCTCGATGTTGTACCCCATTTCACCTAAATTGTCTCTCGTCTTTAAAAAAAGGCCTGCGGATGTACTTGTTAAAGATAAGTAACCAGAAAGCAATTCGGTGTAGAATCAGACGTGCAGGGGCGCAACAAAATGACCAACCTCGTCCGATTCTGCCCCATCACATTTTTCATCAAAGTTCCCCGCATTTTCTGTCAGTTCGGCTCCCATTTTTTAATACTTGTGATATGCAGGACATTGGAGCGTTGTAAATCCGTTACTGTAAGTTCCTTTTTATCTCCCTCGTTGGTGTAGGAACTGAAAGATTATTCGAATGTTTAGTACTACTGATATACTGACATCTTATAATAATTTGAATGCCAGGCTAAAAGAAGAGGATTGCCTACGGTTAGGTACTTTCTATTCTCTTGTGCGATTATTTTGATTTGCAGTGTTGTTTTTCATATTTAATACTTTTTTTTTGTATGGGGTTTCTTTGTTTCTCTTTTGATGCTCCACTTTATTACAATATTAGTTTGTCAAAAATAAATTATAATTATTATACCCTGCCACCAGAAAACGCAGAGTGAGGAAGTAGGCTTTTTTAAAAGCTCCTCTTAATTTCTTTTGTAAAGGGAATAACCTGAAACTTGGGTATTTCAGCATAGATGATCTATATATTTACACATCGTAATATATGTATACTTTGTAATGTTAAACAAACACTGTAGCTGCGCTAAACTCAGTCTAAAAATGTTCCATAATTTATCTGCTATTGAAGCGTTTGCCACCATTAAACATGAACGGTGGAAAGAGTCAGTCCACTATTTTACAAATATTTGCTTTTACAGGGTCAGAACATCAAATACAAACCAAGTCTCGACGGGGTGTCTTAGGAGTCTTAACCCCTTGTCGAAGACTACTAGCCCTGAAACCAAATGACAGGAACACGTGGAACACGGAAGAAAAATCCAAAAAGTTTTCAGCTTTTGCCCGAAGAGGAAAAGAGATGTTACTGTCCTACAAACACTAACAACAGGTAGAAAAATGGGATTTTGTTTTTGTAACACAGTGGAACTCAAGCTTCAATATGAACATTTCGACCCTGTTTCCAAGGGCTGTCCTCAGCAAAACCCAAATGAATACATAAACAAAAACTTAGATTAAATTACAGCCTTTAAAACTATTTTTTTTTTTGAACAGTCCCAGAATCCTCACTTCAACTAAGTTCAACCAGAACCTTCGAAGCTGAGTCATGGTTGAACTTCGTTGGAGTAAGGATTCTGGGACTGTTTTAGAAAAAAATTAGCTTTAAAGGCCGTATTTTAATTTAAGTTTCTTTAACATATATTTATTCGTGTTTTGCTGAGAACGGCCCTTGGATATAGGGTCAAAATGTTCATTTGCGGCTTAAGTTCCACTGTCTCGCAAAAAAAAATCCCTATTTTTCTACCTGTTGTTTGTGTTTATGATGGAAAGGCAGTGTGTTCTTTCTTGCTATTTATATTACTGCCCTATAACTCCGTGTTAAAGTGTGTTTTTATTCTATTGGCTGATTTTTGTGAGTTATTTTCACAAGCCAATCCCATTATTCCTTAAGCTTATCTTAGAAAGGCAAGCCAGATAACCCCACCTTTTAGCCCGTTGTTGTATTTACCTGTTGTTTTTACGTCAAATTTTGTGTCACTAAAAAGAACTAAAAAAAAATCAATTGTTTTATGTACATAAAATTTTAACCAAGTAAAAAAGATGATATTTTTTTGTTTTTACATTTAAAAATTGAGCACACAAGGGTCACTATTTTGGAACAGTGCGCTTATGTACTGTCAATGCACATGCGCATGCATTAGGAACTGTACCATAAGTGTCAAATTCGAACCAGAATGATCGTAAAATGGCCTTATAAGTAGATAGTATCTATTGAATTTGCTTGTCTTATGTTCCCTCCTATGTTATTTGCTTGGCCTATGTTCCTTCCATGCTATTCTATGTTCCTTCCATTGTTATTCCATGGGAACCTCTACACGTGATTAAACACGTTATAAAACTACGTGCTATTTGCTTATGTCCTGTTGGTACCATTCCAAACGAGTGGGGATTCCCCGCCTGTTCCTAAACATTGCAAAAAAGATAACAGTATGAACGGGGGATTCCCCGCAAACATTTGTTTCAACTCCAAGTTTTTTTTTCAACCAGAGTGGTTTTTTTTTTCGAGCTGACACCTGTTTTTTAGGCAGCCAATCAGAGAATTGCTTAACAATTCGTCATTGAAGCCCCGTATAAAATGGTCATGCATTGGAATTTAATTTCATTATTTTCACCACTAAATTCAAATTTCAGGGGGACTTAGCCCACCTCCCCCCTCCAACAACACAAGCCATAAAATATGATGTGTATACTCGATAGAAAACGCTAAGTATGCTTTTTTATATTATGTAAAACAAAAACTCTCTCATCCACTGTTGTGTTACGATCATAATTCCTTACTTTTAATTATTTCGTTAAAAAAATGCCCCTTTTTCCCAATTATCAGAAAATCTTTTTTCCAGTCTAAAAACCACATGTGTTTATAATTACGGAGAGTCCCTTTTGAAGTCAGAGTTTAAACGTGTCTTTATCTGAGTTATGAAAACAAAAGGTTGATGATTAAGACAAGGATTTGTGTAATTCTAAACGCTTTGGCCATTCAAAAGCGAGGATTTCTGTTAAATAAATAATTCTTATACATTTTAAAATAGCTTATTTCGTTCCAAAGCTTGGCTTTTTTCATAACCAAAGGTTCACATTTGACTCAAAGAAATGTATTTTCTATAATTTCCTTACAAAAACTAGTGTTTACCTTCAAAAAAAAGCTTTATAGTTTAGTTTTTACGGAAATGGCTTATTTTCGTTCCAAAGCTGGGCTTTTTCATAACCAAAGGTTCACATTTGACCCAAAGAAATGTATTTTCTATAATTTCCTTACAAAAACTAGTGTTTACGGTCAAAAAAAGCTTTATAGTTTAGTTTTTACGGAAATGGCATATTTTCGTTCCAAAGCTTGGCTTTTTCAGGGCTTGAAATGTATTTTCTATAATTTCCTTACAAAAACTAGTGTTTACCTTCAAAAAAAAGCTTTATAGTTTAGTTTTTACGGAAATGGCTTATTTTCGTTCCAAAGCTGGGCTTTTTCATAACCAAAGGTTCACATTTGACCCAAATAAATGTATTTTCTATAATTTCCTTACAAAAACTAGTGTTTACAGTCAAAAAAAGCTTTATAGTTTAGTTTTTACGGAAATGGCATATTTTCGTTCCAAAGCGTGGCTTTTTCAGGGCTTGAATTGCACGGGGGTTGAGTTGCACGAGGGTTCAGTTACACGGGGGTTCGGTTACATGCGGATTCAGTTACACGGGGTTTAGTTAAATGTGGTTGAGTTGCATAGTCTCGTTGGAAAAAATTGGAGTTCATACTTAAACAGTTCTATTAAGAGCTATTGCTATGGAAATGGCTCATTTTTGAATCGAAACTAGGCTTTTCTGACTGAAGATACACATTATAATCAGAGAAATGTGTTTTGATAGTATTTTCTATATTTTCGTTGGAACAAATTGGAGTTCATACTTACACAGTTCTATTAAGAGCTATTTTTATGGAAATGGTTTTATGAGGGCTGGCGTATCTGATGAAATAATTTAGGTCGTATGATCAATTTAATTTATTTTTTAATTCAGTAGTTTTTCAGTAAGGACAGTCGATATCCTAAAAGTGTTTGATTCAAACTTTTACCTTGAGCATAATTCTTATAGGCTACCTTTTAAAATAGATTTACGGTGCACGAGGGTTCAGTTAAAGGGGGTACAGTTACACGGGGGTTTAGTTAAATGGGGTCGAGTTGCACGAGGGTTCAGTAGCACGAGGGTTCAGTAGCACGGGGGTTCAGTTGTACGGGGTTTCGGTTATACAGGGGTTCAGTTACATGGGGGGTTCAGTTGCACGGGGGTTTAGTTAAATGGGGCTTGAGTTGCACGGGAGTTGAGTTGCACGAGGGTTCAGTTACATGCAGATTCAGTTACACGGGGTTTAGTTAAATGTGGTTGAGTTGCATAGTCTCGTTGGAAAAATTGGAGTTCATACTTAAACAGTTCTATTAAGAGCTATTGCTATGGAAATGGCTCATTTTTGAATCGAAACTATGCCTTTCTGACTGAGGATACACATTTGGATCAGAAAACGTGAAAATGTACACAATTGAAACAGAGAAGTGTTTTTTGACGTTATTTTCTATAATTTCGTCTGAAAAATAGGAGTTCACGCTTAAAAAGTTCTATTAAGAGCTATTTTTATGGAAATGGTTCATTTTTGAACCAAAACAAGTAAATAATTCTATTTTTTTGTTAAACACGATTGCCTGAAATAAAAGCGGAACTTTTAAAATCACAACAACTCAAGGTCAGTAAATGATTCCTTTGTTTTTTTTGTTAAACACGATTGGCTGAAATAAAAGCGGAACTTTTAAAATCACAACAACTGAAGGTCAGTAAATGATTCCTTTGTTTGTTTTTTTTGTTAAACACGATTGGCTGAAATAAAAGCGGAACTTTTAAAATCACAACAACTGAAGGTCAGTAAATAATTCCTTTGTTTTTTTTTAAACACGACTGGCTGAAACAAAAGCGGAACTTTTAAAATCACAACAACTGAAGGTCAGTAATTAATTCCTTTGTTTTTTTTTGTTAAACACGATTGGCTGAAATAAAAAATAATTCCTTTGTTTTTTTTTTAAACACGACTGACTGAAACAAAAGCGGAACTTTTAAAATCACAACAACTGAAGGTCAGTAATTAATTCCTTTGTTTTTTTTGTTAAACACGATTGGCTGAAATAAAAGCGGAACTCTTAAAATCTCACCTCTAGGTTAGAAAATAATTCCTTTGTTTTTTTTTGTTAAACACGATTGGCTGAAATAAAAGCGGAACTTTTAAAATCACAACAACTAAAGGTTAGTAAATAATTCCTTTTGTTTTTTTTGTTAAACACGATTGGCTGAAATAAAAGCAGAACTTTTAAAATCACAACTGAAGGTCAGTAAATAATTCCTTTTGTTTTTTTTTGTTAAACACGATTGGCTGAAATAAAAGCGGAACTTTTAAAATCAAAACAACTGAAGGTCAGTAAATAATTCCATTGTTTTTTTTTGTTAAACACGATTGGCTGAAATAAAAACAGAACTTTTAAAATCACAACAACTGAAGGTCAGTAAATAATTCGGTTGTTTTTTTTTGTTAAACACAATTGGCTGAAATAAAAGCAGAACTGTTAAAATCACAACAACTGAAGGTCAGTAAATAATTCCATTTTTTTTGTTAAACACGATTGGCTGAAATAAAAAATAATTCCTTTGTTTTTTTTTTAAACACGACTGACTGAAACAAAAGCGGAACTTTTAAAATCACAACAACTGAAGGTCAGTAATTAATTCCTTTGTTTTTTTTTGTTAAACACGATTGGCTGAAATAAAAGCGGAACTCTTAAAATCCCACCTCATGGTCAGTAAGTAATTCCTTTGTTTTTTTTTGTTAAACACGATTGGCTGAAATAAAAGCGGAACTTTTAAAATCACAACAACTAAAGGTTAGTAAATAATTCCTTTTTTTGTTAAACACGATTGGCTGAAATAAAAGCGGAACTTTTAAAATCACAACAACTGAAGGTCAGTAAATAATTCCTTTGTTTTTTTTGTTAAACACGATTGGTTGAAATAAAAGTGGAACTTTTAAAATCACAACAACTGAAGGACAGTAAATGAATCCTTTGTTTTTTTTGTTAAACACGATTGGTTGAAATAAAAGCGGAACTTTTAAAATCACAACAACTGAAGGACAGTAAATGAATCCTTTGTTTTTTTTTTGTTAAACACGATTGGTTGAAACAAAAGCAAAACTTTTAAAATCACAACAACTGAAGGTCAGTAAATAATTCCATTGTTTTTTTTTATTAAACACGATTGGTTGAAATAAAAGAGGAACTTTTAAAATCACAACAACTGAAGGTCAGTAAATGATTCTTTTGTTTTTTTTTGTTAAACACGATTGATTGAAACAAAAGCAGAACTTTTAAAATCACAACAACTCAAGGTCAGTAAATAATTCCATTGTTTCTTTTTGTTAAACACGATTGGTTGAAATAAAAGCGGAACTTTTAAAATCACAACTGAAGGTCAGTAAGTAATTCCTTTGTTTTTTTGCTAAACACGATTGGTTGAAATAAAAGCGGAACTTTTAAAATCACAACAACTGAAGGTCAGTAAATAATTTCTTTTTTTTTAAACACGACTGGCTGAAACAAAAGCAGAACTTTTAAAATAACAACTGAAGGTCAGTAAATAATTCATTTTGTTTTTTGTTAAACACGATTGGCTGAAATAAAAGCGGAACTTTTAAAATCGCAACAACTCAAGGTCAGTAAATGATTCCTTTGTTTTTTTTTGTAAAACACGATTGGCTGAAATAAAAGTGGAACTGTTAAATCACAACAACTGAAGGTCAGTAAATAATTCTATTTTTTTTGTTAAACACGATTGGCTGAAATAAAAGCGGAACTTTTAAAATCACAACAACTCAAGGTCAGTAAATGATTCCTTTGTCTTTTTTTGTTAAACACGATTGGCTGAAATAAAAGCGGAACTTTTAAAATCACAACAACTCAAGGTCAGTAAATAATTCCTTTGTTTTTTTTTGTTAAACTCAATTGGCTGAAATAAAAGCGGAACTTTTAAAATCACAACAACTGAAGGTCGGTAAATAATTCCTTTTTTTTGTTAAACACGATTGACTGAAACAAAAGCAGAACTTTTAAAATCACAACAACTGAAGGTCAGTAAATAATTCCGTTGTTGTTTTTTGTTAAACACGATTGGCTGAAATAAAAGCGGAACTTTTAAAATCACAACAACTGAAGGCCAGTAAATGATTCCTTTGTTTTTTTTTTTTGTTAAACACGATTGGCTGAAATAAAAGCGGAACTTTTAAAATCACAACAACTGAAGGTCAGTAAATAATTCCTTTTTTTTTGTTAAACACGATTGGCTGAAATAAAAGCGAAACTCTTAAAATCACAACTCAAGGTCAGTAAATAATTCCTTTTTTTTGTTGTTAAACACGATTGGCTGAAATAAAAGCGGAACTTTAAAAATCACAACAACTAAAGGTCAGTAAATAATTCCTTTTGTTTTTTTTGTTAAACACGATTGGCTGAAATAAAAGCGGAACTTTTAAAATCACAACAACCGAAGGTCAGTAAATGATTCCTTTGTTTTTTTGTTAAACACGATTGGCTGAAATAAAAGCAGAACTGTTAAAATCACAACAACTGAAGGTCAGTAAATAATTCTATTTTTTTTTGTTAAACACGATTGGCTGAAATAAAAGCGGAACTTTTAAAATCACAACAACTGAAGGTCAGTAAATGATTCCTTTGTTTGTTTTTTTTGTTAAACACGATTGGCTGAAATAAAAGCGGAACTGTTAAAATCACAACAACTGAAGGTCAGTAAATAATTCCTTTGTTTTTTTTTAAACACGACTGGCTGAAACAAAAGCGGAACTTTTAAAATCACAACAACTGAAGGTCAGTAATTAATTCCTTTGTTTTTTTTGTTAAACACGATTGGCTGAAATAAAAAATAATTCCTTTGTTTTTTTTTAAACACGACTGACTGAAACAAAAGCGGAACTTTTAAAATCACAACAACTGAAGGTCAGTAATTAATTCCTTTGTTTTTTTTTTGTTAAACACGATTGGCTGAAATAAAAGCGGAACTCTTAAAATCTCACCTCTAGGTTAGAAAATAATTCCTTTGTTTTTTTTTGTTAAACACGATTGGCTGAAATAAAAGCGGAACTTTTAAAATCACAACAACTAAAGGTTAGTAAATAATTCCTTTTGTTTTTTTTTTGTTAAACACGATTGGCTGAAATAAAAGCAGAACTTTTAAAATCACAACTGAAGGTCAGTAAATAATTCCTTTTGTTTTTTTTTGTTAAACACGATTGGCTGAAATAAAAGCGGAACTTTTAAAATCACAACAACTGAAGGTCAGTAAATAATTCCATTGTTTTTTTTGTTAAACACGATTGGCTGAAATAAAAACAGAACTTTTAAAATCACAACAACTGAAGGTCAGTAAATAATTCGGTTGTTTTTTTTTTGTTAAACACAATTGGCTGAAATAAAAGCAGAACTGTTAAAATCACAACAACTGAAGGTCAGTAAATAATTCCATTTTTTTTGTTAAACACGATTGGCTGAAATAAAAATAATTCCTTTGTTTTTTTTAAACACGACTGACTGAAACAAAAGCGGAACTTTTAAAATCACAACAACTGAAGGTCAGTAATTAATTCCTTTGTTTTTTTTGTTAAACACGATTGGCTGAAATAAAAGCGGAACTCTTAAAATCCCACATCATGGTCAGTAAATAATTCCTTTGTTTTTTATGTTAAACACGATTGGCTGAAATAAAAGCGGAACTTTTAAAATCACAACAACTAAAGGTTAGTAAATAATTCCTTTTTTTTGTTAAACACGATTGGCTGAAATAAAAGCGGAACTTTTAAAATCACAACAACTGAAGGTCAGTAAATAATTCCTTTGTTTTTTTTTGTTAAACACGATTGGTTGAAATAAAAGTGGAACTTTTAAAATCACAACAACTGAAGGACAGTAAATGAATCCTTTGTTTTTTTTTGTTAAACACGATTGGTTGAAATAAAAGCGGAACTTTTAAAATCACAACAACTGAAGGACAGTAAATGAATCCTTTGTTTTTTTTTGTTAAACACGATTGGTTGAAACAAAAGCAAAACTTTTAAAATCACAAAAACTGAAGGTCAGTAATTAATTCCATTGTTTTTTTTTATTAAACACGATTGGTTGAAATAAAAGAGGAACTTTTAAAATCACAACAACTGAAGGTCAGTAAATGATTCTTTTGTTTTTTTTGTTAAGCACGATTGATTGAAACAAAAGCAGAACTTTTAAAATCACAACAACTCAAGGTCAGTAAATAATTCCATTGTTTCTTTTTGTTAAACACGATTGGTTGAAATAAAAGCGGAACTTTTAAAATCACAACTGAAGGTCAGTAAGTAATTCCTTTATTTTTTTGCTAAACACGATTGGTTGAAATAAAAGCGGAACTTTTAAAATCACAACAACTGAAGGTCAGTAAATAATTTCTTTTTTTTTAAACACGACTGGCTGAAATAAAAGCGGAACTTTTAAAATCACAACTGAAGGTCAGTAAGTAATTCATTTTTTTTTTTGTTAAACACGATTGGCTGAAATAAAAGCGGAACTTTTAAAATCACAACAACTCAAGGTCAGTAAATGATTCCTTTGTTTTTTTTTGTTAAACACGATTGGCTGAAATAAAAGTGGAACTGTTCAATCACAACAACTGAAGGTCAGTAAATAATTCTATTTTTTTTTGTTAAACATGATTGGCTGAAATAAAAGCGGAACTTTTAAAATCACAACAACTCAAGGTCAGTAAATGATTCCTTTGTCTTTTTTTGTTAAACACGATTGGCTGAAATAAAAGCGAAACTTTTAAAATCACAACAACTAAAGGTCAGTAAATAATTCCTTTTGTTTTTTTTTGTTAAACCCAATTGGCTGAAATAAAAGCGGAACTTTTCAAATCACAACAACTGAAGGTCGGTAAATAATTCCTTTTTTTTGTTAAACACGATTGACTGAAACAAAAGCAGAACTTTTAAAATCACAACAACTGAAGGTCAGTAAATAATTCCGTTGTTTTTTTTTTGTTAAACACGATTGGCTGAAATAAAAGCGGAACTTTAAAATCACAACAACTGAAGGCAGTAAATGATTCCTTTGTTGTTTTTTTTGTTAAACACGATTGGCTGAAATAAAAGCGGAACTTTTAAAATCACAACAACTGAAGGTCAGTAAATAATTCCTTTTTTTTTTGTTAAACACGATTGGCTGAAATAAAAGCGAAACTCTTAAAATCACAACTCAAGGTCAGTAAATAATTCCTTTTTTTTGTTGTTAAACACGATTGGCTGAATCAAAAGCGGAACTTTTAAAATCACAACAACTGAAGGTCAGTAAATGATTCCTTTGTTTTTTTTTGTTAAACACGATTGGCTGAATCAAAAGCGGAACTTTTAAAATCACAACAACCGAAGGTCAGTAAATGATTCCTTTGTTTTTTTTGTTAAACACGATTGGCTGAAATAAAAGCAGAACTGTTAAAATCACAACAACTGAAGGTCAGTAAATAATTCTATTTTTTTTTGTTAAACACGATTGGCTGAAATAAAAGCGGAACTTTTAAAATCACAACAACTCAAGGTCAGTAAATGATTCCTTTGTTTTTTTTTGTTTTTTTGTTAAACACGATTGACTGAAATAAAAGCGGAACTTTTAAAATCACAACAACTGAAGATCAGTAAATGATTCCTTTGTTTTTTTTTTTGTTAAACACAATTGGTTGAAACAAAAGCAGAACTTTTAAAATCACAACAACTGAAGGTCAGTAAATCATTCCATTGTTTTTGTTTTTTTTGTTAAACACGATATGTTGAAATAAAAGAGGAGCTTTTAAAATCACAACAACTGAAGGTCAGTAAACAAAAAAAACTAAAATAATGTCATGAAATCAACATGCAAAGTCGACATAGCTTTATTTCATTTTTTAAGGTTCATTTAGACGAGGTTACGTGCGCGCACGTAACCTCGTCTAAATAAACCTTAAAAAATGAAATAAAGCTATGTCGACTTTGCATGTTGATTTCATGACATTATTTTAGGTTTTTTTAATTTACTGACCTTCAGTTGTTGTGATTTTAAAAGTTCCTCTTTTATTTCAACCAATTGTGTTTAACAAAAAAAACAAAGGAATCATTTACTGATCTTTAGTTGTTGTGATTTTAAAAGTTCCGCTTTTATTTCAGTCAATCGTGTTTAACAAAAAAAAGGAATCATTTACTGACCTTGAGTTGTTGTGATTTTAAAAGTTCCGCTTTTATTTCAGCCAATCGTGTTTAACAAAAAAAAATAGAATTATTTACTGACCTTCAGTTGTTGTGATTTTAACAGTTCTGCTTTTATTTCAGCCAATCGTGTTTAACAAAAAAACAAAGGAATCATTTACTGACCTTCAGTTGTTGTGATTTTAAAAGTTCCGCTTTTATTTCAGCCAATCGTGATTAACAAAAAAAAACAAAAGGAATTATTTACTGACCTTCAGTTGTTGTGATTTTAAAAGTTCTGCTTTTGTTTCAGCCAATCGTGTTTAACAAAAAAAAACAATGGAATTATTTACTGACCTTCAGTTGTTGTGATTTTAAAAGTTCCGCTTTTATTTCAGCCAATCGTGATTAACAAAAAAAAACAAAAGGAATTATTTACTGACCTTTAGTTGTTGTGATTTTAAAAGTTCCGCTTTTATTTCAGCCAATCGTGTTTAACAAAAAAAAGGAATTATTTACTGACCTTGAGTTTTGATTTTAAGAGTTTCGCTTTTATTTCAGCCAATCGTGTTTAACAAAAAAAAACAAAGGAATTATTTACTGACCTTCAGTTGTTGTGATTTTAAAAGTTCCACTTTTATTTCAGCCAATCGTGTTTAACAAAAAAAAAACAAAGGAATCATTTACTGGCCTTCAGTTGTTGTGATTTTAAAAGTTCCGCTTTTATTTCAGCCAATCGTGTTTAACAAAAAAACAACAACGGAATTATTTACTGACCTTCAGTTGTTGTGATTTATAAGTTCTGCTTTTGTTTCAGTCAATCGTGTTTAACAAAAAAAAACAAAGGAATTATTTACCTACCTTCAGTTGTTGTGATTTTGAAAAGTTCCGCTTTTATTTCAGCCAATTGGGTTTAACAAAAAAAAACAAAAGGAATTATTTACTGACCTTTAGTTGTTGTGATTTTAAAAGTTCCGCTTTTATTTCAGCCAATCGTGTTCAAGGAGGCACACTTGTGCCTCTATAAAGAGGCGACCCACCACAATGTTAAGCGATTTCAGGTCCTAGAGGTCGCAGAGAGACGGCGGTAATCGCATTTTGTAGCCCAAGCTCAAACTAAGAAACTTGCAAAACTTCATCCTCCTCCGACTTTATCTTCATGGGGTAAACTGGGCCGGAAGTTTGGACCCTCCCACCACAGCCCCCCTTTAACGTTGTCCGATTGGGCTGAAATTTAGAGGTTAAGCTTTCCTAGGGCCCGGGAGCTTATCCTCGAAATTTCAGCTCAATCCGATCACTCCTTCCCTGTTTTCAAAAAACCAAATATAGCCACTTAAAATTCATTTCTTTTTTTTCTTAGCCACGCCTACAGGCCACAGTTGGCAACGGATCCGGTTGAATGAGGACTCATTCGAAGCAGAATTCGACCTGTTAGGGCCTTTTGATATTTTCAGACCGAAAAAATTATCCCCCGAATTTACATTTACGAAAAACCTTAGTTTTTTCAAATAATACAGATAAACAGGTTAGACATTTTTAAACACGACTGACTGAAACAAAAGCGGAACTTTTAAAATCAGTGTTTAACAAAAAAACAACAACGGAATTATTTACTGACCTTCAGTTGTTGTGACTTATAAGTTCTGCTTTTGTTTCAGTCAATCGTGTTTAACAAAAAAAACAAAGGAATTATTTACCGACCTTCAGTTGTTGTGATTTGAAAAGTTCCGCTTTTATTTCAGCCAATTGGGTTTAACAAAAAAAACAAAAGGAATTATTTACTGACCTTTAGTTGTACTGATTTTAAAAGTTCCGATTTTATTTCAGCCAATCGTGTTCAAGGAGGCACACTTGTGCCTCTATAAAGAGGCGACCCACCACAATGTTAAGCGATTTCAGGTCCTAGAGGTCGCAGAGAGACGGCGGTAATCGCATTTTGTAGCCCAAGCTCAAACTAAGAAACTTGCAAAATTTCATCCTCCTCCGACTTTATCTTCATGGGGTAAACTGGGCCGGAAGTTTGGACCCTCCCACCACATCCCCCCTTTAACGTTTTCTGATTGGGCTGAAATTTAGAGGTTAAGCTTTCCTAGGGCCCGGGAGCTTATCCTCGAAATTTCAGCTCAATCCGATCACTCCTTCCCTGTTTTCAAAAAACCAAATATAGCCACTTAAAATTCATTTCTTTTTTTTTCTTAGCCACGCCTACAGGCCACAGTTGGCAACGGATCCGGTTGAATGAGGACTCATTCGAAGCAAAATTCGACCTGTTAGGGCCTTTTGATATTTTCAGACCGAAAAAATTATCCCCCGAATTTACATTTACGAAAAACCTCGGTTTTTTCAAATAATACAGATAAACAGGTTAGACATGCTTTGTTATGAAAATATCTGCGCGTCAGTTTTCATAACAAAGCATGTCTAACCTGTTTATGTGTATTTTTTGAAAAAAACTACGTTTTCTAAAGAGTTAAAGAGGCTGAGTTACAAGGTCAACCCTTAAAACGTATAGGGATTAGGAGGCACAGTTGGGGGGGCTGTTAAAGAGGCTGAGTCACAAGTTCGAACCTTAAAACGTACAGGGATTAGGAGGCACCCTGTACGACGTGATTTGAGTATTCAGGAATTAAAAGCCTTAACACAAGAATGTTCAAGAGCGGGGGGTTTGGGGGGCGGCAGCCCCCCAACTTAAACTCCTGACACGATCAGCTAACAGTTAGTCAAGCAATAATAAGTAATAAACTGTACAAAAACGTGCAGAAATTATTTGAAAAAAACTACGTTTTCTAAAGAGTTAAAGAGGCTGAGTTACAAGGTCGAACCTTAAAACGTACAGGGATTAGGAGGCACAGTTGGGGGGCTGCCGCCCCCCAAACCCCCCGCTTTCGCAGCCTTTAAATAAAAAAAAAAGTTTTTAAACTGAAAGTAAGGAGCGACATTAAATCTTAAAACGAACAGAAATTATTCCGTATATGAAAGAGGCTGTGCCCTCCTCAACGCCTAGCTCTTTACGCTAAAGTTTGACTTTCTCACAACTCTTTTTTTAAACAATAAAAACTTTAGCGTAAAGAGCGAGGCGTTGAGGAGGGCACAGCCTCTTTCATATACGGAATAATTTCTGTTCATTTTAAGATTTAATGTCGCTCCTTACTTTCAGTTTAAAAAACTTTTTTTTTATTTAAAGGCTGCGAAAGCGGGGGGTTTGGGGAGCGGCAGCCCCCCAACTGTGCCTCCTAATCCCTGTACGTTTTAAGGTTCGACCTTGTAACTCAGCCTCTTTAACTCTTTAGAAAACGTAGTTTTTTTCAAATAATTAACAAAAAAGACAAAGGAATCATTTACTGACCTTGAGTTTTTGTGATTTTAAAAGTTCCGCTTTTATTTCAGCCAATCGTGTTTAACAAAAAAAAATAGAATTATTTACTGACCTTCAGTTGTTGTGATTTTAACAGCTCTGCTTTTATTTCAGCCAATCGTGTTTAACAAAAAAACAAAGGAATCATTTACTGACCTTGAGTTGTTGTGATTTTAAAAGTTCCGCTTTTATTTCAGCCAATCGTGTTTAACAAAAAAAAACAAAGGAATTATTTACTGACCTTCAGTTGTTGTGATTTTAAAAGTTCTGCTTTTGTTTCAGCCAATCGTGTTGAACGAAAAAAAAACAATGGAATTATTTACTGACCTTCAGTTGTTGTGATTTTAAAAGTTCCGCTTTTATTTCAGCCAATCATGTTTAACAAAAAAAAACAAAAGGAATTATTTACTGACCTTTAGTTGTTGTGATTTTAAAAGTTCCGCATTTATTTCAGCCAATCGTGTTTAACAAAAAAAAAACAAAGGAATTATTTACTGACCTTGAGTTGTGATTTTAAGAGTTTCGCTTTTATTTCAGCCAATCGTGTTTAACAAAAAAAAACAAAGGAATTATTTACTGACCTTCAGTTGTTGTGATTTTAAAAATTCTGCTTTTGTTTCAGCCAGTCGTGTTTAAAAAAAAACAAAGGAATTATTTACTGACCTTCAGTTGCTGTGATTTTAAAAGTTCCGCTTTTATTTCAACCAATCGTGTTTAACAAAAAAAAACAATGGAATTATTTACTGACCTTTAGTTGTTGTGATTTTAAAAGTTCTGCTTTTGTTTCAACCAATCGTGTTTAACAAAAAAAAAACAAAAGGAATCATTTACTGACCTTGAGTTGTTGTGATTTTAAAAGTTCCACTTTTATTTCAGCCAATCGTGTTTAACAAAAAAAAACAAAGGAATCATTTACTGACCTTGAGTTGTTGCGATTTTAAAAGTCCCGCTTTATTTCAGTCAATCGTGTTTAACAAAAAACAAAAGGAATTATTTACTGACCTTCAGTTGTTATTTTAAAAGTTCTGCTTTTGTTTCAGCCAGTCGTGTTTAAAAAAAAAAACAAAGAAATTATTTACTGACCTTCAGTTGTTGTGATTTTAAAAGTTCCGCTTTTATTTCAACCAATCGTGTTTAACAAAAAAAACAAAGGAATTATTTACTGACCTTCAGTTGTTGTGATTTTAAAAGTTCCGCTTTTATTTCAACCAATCGTGTTTAACAAAAAAAAACAATGGAATTATTTACTGACCTTGAGTTGTTGTGATTTAAAAAGTTCTGCTTTTGTTTCAATCAATCGTGCTTAACAAAAAAAACAAAAGAATCATTTACTGACCTTCAGTTGTTGTGATTTTAAAAGTTCCTCTTTTATTTCAACCAATCGTGTTTAATAAAAAAAACAATGGAATTATTTACTGACCTTCAGTTGTTGTGATTTTAAAAGTTTTGGTTTTGTTTCAACCAATCGTGTTTAACAAAAAAAAAACAAAGGATTCATTTACTGTCCTTCAGTTGTTGTGATTTTAAAAGTTCCGCTTTTATTTCAACCAATCGTGTTTAACAAAAAAACAAAGGATTCATTACTGTCCTTCAGTTGTTGTGATTTTAAAAGTTCCGCTTTTATTTCAACCAATCGTGTTTAACAAAAAAAAACAAAGGAATTATTTACTGACCTTCAGTTGTTGTGATTTTAAAAGTTCCGCTTTTATTTCAGCCAATCGTGTTTAACAAAAAAAAACAAAAGGAATTATTTACTAACCTTTAGTTGTTGTGATTTTAAAAGTTCCGCTTTTATTTCAGCCAATCGTGTTTAACAAAAAAAAACAAAGGAATTATTTACTGACCATGAGGTGGGATTTTAAGAGTTCCGCTTTTATTTCAGCCAATCGTGTTTAACAAAAAAAAACAAAGGAAAGATTTTACTGACCTAGAGGTGAGATTTTAAGAGTTCCGCTTTTATTTCAGCAAATCGTGTTTAACAATAAAAAAGGAATTAATTACTGACCTTCAGTTGTTGTGATTTTAAAAGTTCCGCTTTTTTTCAGTCAGTCGTGTTTAAAAAAAAAACAAAGGAATTATTTTTTATTTCAGCCAACCGTGTTTAACAAAAAAAACAAAGGAATTAATTACTGACCTTCAGTTGTTGTGATTTTAAAAGTTCCGCTTTTGTTTCAGCCAGTCGTGTTTAAAAAAAAACAAAGGAATTATTTACTGACCTTCAGTTGTTGTGATTTTAACAGTTCCGCTTTTATTTCAGCCAATCGTGTTTAACAAAAAAAAACAAAGGAATCATTTACTGACCTTCAGTTGTTGTGATTTTAAAAGTTCCGCTTTTATTTCAGCCAATCGTGTTTAACAAAAAAAAACAAAGGAATCATTTACTGACCTTGAGTTGTTGTGATTTTAAAAGTTCCGCTTTTATTTCAGGCAATCGTGTTTAACAAAAAAAATAGAATTATTTACTTATTTTGGTTCAAAAATGAACCATTTCCATAAAAATAGCTCTTAATAGAACTTTTTAAGCGTGAACTCCTATTTTTCAGACGAAATTATAGAAAATAACGTCAAAACACACTTCTCTGTTTCAATTGTGTACATTTTCACGTTTTCTGATCCAAATGTGTATCCTCAGTCAGAAAGGCATAGTTTCGATTCAAAAATGAGCCATTTCCATAGCAATAGCTCTTAATAGAACTGTTTAAGTATGAACTCCAATTTTTTCCAACGAGACTATGCAACTCAACCACATCTAACTAAACCCCGTGTAACTGAATCTGCATGTAACTGAACCCCCGTTCAACTGAACCCTCGTGCAACTCAACTCCCGTGCAACTCAAGCCCCATTTAACTAAACCCCCGTGCAACTGAACCCCCCATGTAACTGAACCCCTGTATAACCGAAACCCCGTACAACTGAACCCCAGTGCTACTGAACCCTCGTGCTACTGAACCCTCGTGCAACTCGACCCCATTTAACTAAACCCCCGTGTAACTGTACCCCCTTTAACTGAACCCTCGTGCACCGTAAATCTATTTTAAAAGGTAGCCTACAAGAATTATGCTCAAGGTAAAAGTTTGAATCAAACACTTTTAGGATATCGACTGTCCTTACTGAAAAACTACTGAATTAAAAATAAATTAAATTGATCATAGGACCTAAATTATTTCATCAGATACGCCAGCCCTCATAAAACCATTTCCATAAAAATAGCTCTTAATAGAACTGTTTAAGTATGAACTCCAATTTTTTCCAACGAAAATATAGAAAATACTATCAAAACACATTTCTCTGATTATAATGTGTATCTTCAGTCAGAAAAGCCTAGTTTCGATTCAAAAATGAGCCATTTCCATAGCAATAGCTCTTAATAGAACTGTTTAAGTATGAACTCCAATTTTTTCCAACGAGACTATGCAACTCAACCACATTTAACTAAACCCCGTGTAACTGAATCCGCATGTAACCGAACCCCCGTGTAACTGAACCCTCGTGCAACTCAACCCCCGTGCAATTCAAGCCCTGAAAAAGCCAAGCTTTGGAACGAAAATATGCCATTTCCGTAAAAACTAAACTATAAAGCTTTTTTTGACCGTAAACACTATTTTTTGTAAGGAAATTATAGAAAATACATTTCTTTGGGTCAAATGTGAACCTTTGGTTATGAAAAAGCCCAGCTTTGGAACGAAAATAAGCCATTTCCGTAAAAACTAAACTATAAAGCTTTTTTTGAAGGTAAACACTAGTTTTTGTAAGGAAATTATAGAAAATACATTTCAAGCCCTGAAAAAGCCAAGCTTTGGAACGAAAATATGCCATTTCCGTAAAAAACTAAACTATAAAGCTTTTTTTGACCGTAAACACTAGTTTTTGTAAGGAAATTATAGAAAATACATTTCTTTGAGTCAAATGTGAACCTTTGGTTATGAAAAAGCCCAGCTTTCGGAACGAAAATAAGCCATTTCCGTAAAAACTAAACTATAAAGCTTTTTTTTGAAGGTAAACACTAGTTTATGTAAGGAAATTATAGAAAATACATTTCTTTGAGTCAAATGTGAACCTTTGGTTATGAAAAAAGCCAAGCTTTGGAACGAAATAAGCTATTTTAAAATGTATAAGAATTATTTATTTAACAGAAATCCTCGCTTTTGAATGGCCAAAGCGTTTAGAATTACACAAATCCTTGTCTTAATCATCAACCTTTTGTTTTCATAACTCAGATAAAGACACGTTTAAACTCTGACTTCAAAAGGGACTCTCCGTAATTATAAACACATGTGGTTTTTAGACTGGAAAAAAGATTTTCTGATAATTGGGAAAAAGGGGCATTTTTTAACGAAATAATTAAAAGTAAGGAATTATGATCGTAACACAGCAGTGGATGAGAGAGTTTTGTTTTACATAATAGAAAAAAGCATACTTAGCGTTTTCTATCGAGTATACACATCATAGTTTATGGCTTGTGTTGTTGGAGGGGGGAGGGGGGCTAAGTCCCCCTGAAATTTGAATTTACTGGTGAAAATAATGAAATTAATTCCAATGCATGAACATTTTATACGGGGTTTCAATGACGAATTGTTAAGCAATTCTCTGATTGGCTGCCTAAAAAACAGGTGTCAGCTCGAAAAAAAAACACTCTGGTTGAAAAAAACTTGGAGTTGAAACAAATGTGTGCGGGGAATCCCCCGTTCATACTGTTATCTTTTTTGCAATGTTTAGGAACAGGCGGGGAATCCCCACTCGTTTGGAATGGTACCAACAGGACATAAGCAAATAGCACGTAGTTTTATAACGTGTTTAATCACGTATAGAGGTTCCCATGGAATAACAATGGAAGGAACATAGAATAGCATGGAAGGAACATAGGCCAAGCAAATAACATAGGAGGGAACATAAGCCAAGCAAATTCAATAGATACTATCTACTCTTATATTAGATGAAAGTGATGACCTGACACCACTTTCAACTAATAAGAGGCATTTTCCACTTATGTAAAGTTATTGAATGGCCAAGTGGTATTTTACGGAATGCCACATTTTGATCAGCGTTACTATGTTGAACCGTGAAAATAAATAAGAAAGCTTATTAGTTAAAATTCCTAACTAATCAGTCAGTTAAATTCCTATCCTAAGTGAATTTCCTAACCTTTTTAAGTTGTAAATGTTTTGTCGTTTGAAATTATGAAGATTTTAGTACAGTATCACATTTTCGTCAGTGTTTTCACGTTGCATCGTGAAAATAAATAAGCAAAACTAGTTTTTTTTCAATTTGACAATGCTTTTCCTCTGTAAAATTTCAGACATTAACAATCTTTTGATCCGAACGACAACTATCCCTTCATAAAAAGGCTACACCATCTTAAGCCGTTCGGTACCATATGTTTTTAGCTTATTTGTTGCTGATTTTTACCCTTGGGGATATAGGGTGTTGCTGAATTTTTTTTTATTTTATAATTTTCCCCGAGACGAAACTGCATAACTGCATAAAGTCTTTTTCTTTGGCAATTGAAGGGCGATGCCCTTCTTAAGCCCGGACGCTGACACCTTCTTAAACCGTTATTTATTTCTTGCTGACTCCGCCCTTGAGTGAAATGGGGTGTTCCTGAGTTTTATCTTTTTTAATTTACCATCGGCAAGTACCGAAAACTGCAGAACGGCACACAACGGTCTTTTTCTTTAAAAATTGAATTCCCAGATTTTCCAAAATTTTTAAGACATACATGTCTGTGTATGCTTCCACTTTAAGGAGCACAACATACAAGATATGGTACATTTGCTCATCGGTTTATAAGCTCCCTTTTCCGCTTTTTGGTTCCAAAATCATCTAAAGTATTCAATTACATATGCAAAATGAAAATTATGTTTTTTACGGCAACTGACGTGCAAAAAAAGAGAACTGAATATATGCCAAATGCAATGGGAATGTGACAGCGCATTTATTAAGGTGACGAAAAGCCAGACTAATTAGGCAATTAATGATACGTTGGCTTAACTTAATGGAACTTTCAAGGGAAAATCAAAAGAAAAAACGGCACTTTCGCATTTTATGGGCCTTTCTAAAAAGTCAAGTTTGGTTAATGCTAATGAAATAAAATAGGATGACTATATAATAGTTTAGAAACACATTTTGGCTAAGTATTTACACATTAGGGGGGGGGGGGCAAAGCATTGCATATATCAAATACGTAACCTAACCTAGGTACCTTTTCCCCATCTAAACTCCAAAAAACAACACTCTAAATATCTTAAAACCACGCTAGACAAAATATTTCTCTCAGCGGTATCTTGAATCATCTTGTAAAAACGGGTTTTTCAAAGCGTTTCTGTCGTTTGCCTGTAGCATCTCTTGTTGGACTTCTTTAAAGAGGTCCATATAATGCGAAAGTACCGAAAAAAACTTCTTTTTTCTGGGGATTATTTCTGGGATGGGGGGGGGGGGTACAAAAAATATTAAAAAGCGCATCAAAAATTTGTTTATATTCATTTTTGTTACGTTTTCATGAATCAGATAGAAATTTCGTGAGGGGGGGGGGGGTCAAATCTCCTACACCTCCCTGGATACGGCCTTGACAGGCACGTATGTAGGAATATTTCCAATGAGATGGGACGATAAACAACCTTATTTCATTATTTGAATAAGAACTGCCTAGAAATAAAAGAAACTTTATTAATTCGGAAGATGCCCGTGCGCCGATGTCCAGCCCCAACCCCCTGACAGCATATTTTTTTGCTTTGGGTGACGCAAACTCTGGGATATTTATCGTTTCTGCCAGCGCCCCTTTCAATCACGATATAAAAAAAAATTATTGTGCTGAGTAATTTTCCTTGTTTTGTTTTTCATAAACCCCAGCAGAAAAAAAAAATCAGAATTCTCAACTACATCTGTTGAATGAGTTGTTTTTTAGTTTTGTAAATTTATGCATTTAACACAAAATACCTTTACCCAGTACTGAAGAAGTTCTCTCAATTACACATACCAATCCCTATAAACTTAGGCTACTAACAATTGCTGATGTCGATGTGGCAATTCCTCCCCAGGGCCTTTATTATCCAATCCCTTCCACTTATGTCTATTCTAAATAATTCTGTTGTTAATTCCCGTAAACCTATACACTAAAAAAAGTGTTCTAAATTTTCCAAACTACCAAACAGTTTGCAAAAATACAAGCTATTCTGCATAATCTATACGTTAACGGATCAAGTAGCCAAGGGCTTATCTAGGATTTCTGTTTGGGAGGGAGGGGGTGTACCAAAACTTTCAAAAACCCATCAAAAATTTTTTTAGATGCATTTCAATTACGTTTTTACGAGTCACCCCGTAGATACGGCCTTGCAAGTAATAGCACAGATGGACATACAATGCTGCTACAACTTTCTACTCATCAGAGTAACATGCTGTCTTAAGCCAACAGAGTTACACTCGGCACCTCCATCCCACTTTGGACAGAGCTCCCTGTTTGACTCCCTCTTACGAAAAAGTACGTTTCGTTTCTAGTCTTTTCCTAAAAACTTTTTCTGTCCCTTGGAGGACGTCCAGCTATTGACTTGGCCCAAGCTGCATTTCCAAATTGTACGCTTCTGAAAATCTAACATCTGTAGAATGCATACCGTCTCAATCCGTCGTCTGAATATGTCGTTGACTATGCCTAGATGGTGGAACCAAACACCGCTAATGGTGTCGGAAAGTCTTGGAAAGCTCATCTCGTCCTTGGTCTTCGACGCGGTCAGGTTTATTCAATGGCGCCTTCTACAGGAGCCTTACGAAGTATGTCAGATTGATGATCAGGTTTCATTTTCTTCCCATGTCCTAGACATCGTAGTTAGCACTTAATTTAATTCTTCTTCATTAATGATAAATCTTTCATTTGCCCCTTTCTTCTTCCCTGGGATGCTGAGATGGAAGTTACTCCAGCGATGTTAGAGTCTTAGAGACTCAACTGAAGGTGCAATTCTTTATGCAGTTTGTAGTGACTAGTTTGTAGTCAGCAGAAAATTGGATACTTTACCAGTTCGGGGCTTAGCCTCTTCATCAAATATCCCTATTAAAGTGGGACAACACATCTTGATGCAGTACAGACCATATCAATAAGATACGGATATTCAATGATGATATTGCACTTTGAACAAGAAAGACTGTGTTGTCGTTCCATCATTACACAAAACGACGGCTGTACTACAAACAAAGACTTTAAAATAGAACCGAAACTGAAAGAATCCATCAAGATTAGAATATTCTTACTCTATCTATCGTCTCTGGTTGTTAAGTTGTCAGCTATTTCATGTGTTCTAGGCTTGAAGAAAAACATCTCGTGTGTCAGGATGGATAATAAATCAATCAACTTAACAAAGGATACTTGAAACTTCTGAATTTCAAGTGGCTTTTCTAGTAGCAATTCAGTTTTAATTAGCTTGAGGAACTTCGAAGAAATTTCTTTCTACATTGATCTAAAAGTAGATCGATAGTACATGAGACCTAGTTCATATTCGGGGGGGGGGCTGGTTTGACCCCCCCCCCCTAAATTTTTGTCCGACTCATAAAAAAGAAACGAAATGCATATAAACAAATTTTGATGCGTTTTGTAAAGTCTTTTTGTAGCTGCCTCTCCCGAAAAAGATAATTTCCCGAACAAAACCCTGGATGCACCCATGCCTGAGCTCTGAGACATAATCTTTTGATATCTGGTTGCCAGCAGATAATGTACAGATACGACAAAATAATTCGGCTGTATTTAGAAAAAATTCCAACTGAATTTTCTTAGAACATAGAATTGGTGTTTTATTTTTCATGATATGATCGTAACTGAAGGATATTGAGTGATGCTGGTGGTTAAAAGAACCATCTGATATCAAGGTTGCCACCAGACGATGGGAAAAGCCAGCATAACATTTTGCTACATTTGGAGAGAATTCCACAAAATACCATTTGAAATTGAATATTCAGCATAAATAATATACATTCTCTATCGGCAAGGTTTTAAAACAAGGCGGGTGGCACAACAGGGAACTCCTAAAGCTGTCAAATCACTCTAACATTACTTGCTTTGAGCTGATTTTTGATGTTTTAAAGCAGGTATGTTTGGATGTTTTATGGTCTGCCCTTTCCTGAATTTTAAAAAGAAAATTATGCTCTGTGCAATCGAAAAAAACAAAATTCACACTTTTTAATAATGTAAGTTTCATTAAACATGAATATTTCTATCTCCGTTGCAAAACAGGAGAAGTTAAATGATTAGTAAAAGTTATGACAATACCGCCCAATCAATTCTAAATAGTTTGGCCAAACAAACTAAAAAAGTTTATAATTTACGGGATATAGCATTCCTTTAAGGTATCGAGTCTCCTTAAAATTGCATTTTTAGATCAAAGTCTAAAGGATGTTGAGTGCCAACGCTGCTGTGAGATAACCTTCTGGCATAATAGTTGCCACCAAAAGATAGTCATCTAAACACTTTGCCTGCATTTAAACTAATTCCAACTATATACTCTAAAAACATAGGATATTGCTTATACTTCAAATCAAAATAATAAACAAGGGATGTTTTTTGATGAATTAGATTGTGCCTTGTGACAAACTTCTATGTCAAAAAGAAGTAAAAATCATCATATACAAAATGTAAGGCAATTTATTTTCTTTTGCATAGTTTCCAGAGAAATACATTTAGTAATCTGAATATTTACTTACCAAAATTTGACGAGCAATATTACCCCACTCCAGCCCTAGAAAGGCCACACCAGTTCTAACATAAATTCCTGCGTGCGTATATCTAGTAAACAGTCGACTAGCATATTTATGTTAAAATCAACCTTACGCTTTTTAAGAGCCTCTGTAAACATTACTTAATGGCACTTCTTGTATAACACTTTCCGGGAGATTATTTTCTTTCAGTAAAACCATGAGTTGCTTTCTTAGTAGAACGAAGCATAATTTGGATTCAGGCCCAGCAAAACATAATACTTTCGTTACAAAAATTCCATCTCTTGTTATTAATATCCATGCTTTGGAACAATTACTAACAATAAAAAGTACAATTGTTACGGTTGAGATATGGGTGGTTGCATTGATGCATTGATATATCGTATAGCTAATAGAGAAGAAGAATTATATATCAGTATCGTTCCTAGAGCACACTCGTTAGATTTAAGGAAAACACATAACATTTGACATTTAAACGCGCTCGTTTTCAAGCATCAAGTTTCCTACTGCATCACAAAAGCCACTTAAGGCTAACAATATTGTGCACACAGGTCCTCCAACCCAGTCTGTACAAGCTTTGCTCTTTACCCTTTCCCATAAAGTTCAAATTAACCTTTTAATACTTTTTATGATCTCTTTTCACCCCGTTTGGGTCCCAGATGGATTGCCAAAAAGCGTTTCAAGAAATTTTTCAATATAGAAACATTTCTTTAAATTTTCTAATTCTTAAGCTTGAATTCCCTTTCAATTTCTTAACCAATCTTTCTATGACCAAAAGAGCCCTAGAAGTTGAGATCGAACCACATTTTTGTACTGCCTCTTATTTGATATTAAATAAAAAAAACAAGTTTTTTAAACTGAAAGTAAGGAGCGAAATTAAAACTTAAAACGAACAGAAATTATTCCGTATATGGAAGGGGCTTTCCCCTCCTCAACGCCTCGCTCTTTACGCTAAAGTTTTTTATTGTTTTAAAAAATAAAGTTTTGAGACAGAGTCAAACTTTAGCGTAAAGAGCGAGGCGTTGAGGAGGGGAAAGCCCCTTCCATATACGGAATAATTTCTGTTCGTTTTAAGTTTTAATTTCGCTCCTTACTTTCAGTTTAAAAAACTTGTTTTTTTTATTTAATTTTTGAACGTTTTTGAATAAATGCAGGTTTTGATCTTGGCTCACCGTACATGAATAATTAAAACAAAATTTGCATATTAATTTAATTTTATTTGGTTAAATGGCTTTCTCGAAACTTGTTTAATTTTATTTACGAACGTTTTTATTAGTAATAAATATACGTACTTACAATACTTACGTAACGAACTTCTATATTCATATATTTTTAATACGTATATTAGGGGGTTCGCCCCCTAATCAATACCTTGCTCTTTAAGCTAAAGTTCGAATTTTGTTCCAATTTTTTAAAAATGACCGCTTAATCAAAAAGGCCGTTAATTAGAATAAATAGCTCTTATGAAAGTACTAAAAAATCTTTGGCTTAAAGAACGAGGTATTGACTTGGGGAAGAACCCCTCATATACGTAATAATTTCTGTTCATTTTAAGTTCTAATGTTGCTTCTTACTTTCAGTTGAAAAAACTTGTTTTTTAAATTTAATTTCTGATCGTATTTTAAATAATGCTTGGAAATCCGGCGCCCCCTTCATAGAAATATCCCTTACCCCAAAGAAACATCCTCCACGGAAATATTCTCCCGAGTAACCTCCTCTTTCAGCCCCCCCCCCCTACCAGAAAAAAATTCTTCCTGAAAATGTCTGTATACTTCCCAATAACCAATACAATATGTAAGCAATGGGCGAAGTTCATAACTTGCAGCCCTTCCCCTGGGAACTGTGGGGGATTAAGTCATCGTAAAAGACATATTTATTAGATTTTCGACTATGCTGAACAAAATGGCTATCTCAAAATTTTGATCGGGTGACTTTGGGAAAAAAATGAGCGTGGGAAGGGGCCTTGTTGCCCTCCATTTTTTTGGTCACTTAAAAAAGGCACTAGAACTTTTAATTTCCGTTCCAATGAGCCCTTCTACAATGTTCTAGGACCACTGGGTCAATACGATCACCCCTGGGAAAAAAAAAACAAAACCAAATAAGCACGCACCCGTGATCTTTCTTCTGGCAAAAAATGCAAAATTCCACATTTTTGTAGATAGGAGCTTGAAACCTCTACAGTAGGGTTCTCTGATACACTGAATATGATGGTGTGATTTTCATTAAGTTTCTATAGCTTTTAGGGGTCTTTCCCCCTTTTCTTGAAAATCAGCCAAATTTTCTCAGGCGCGTAACTTTTGATGGGTAAGATTAAACTTGATGAAACTTATATATTTGAAATCAGAATTAAAATCTGATTCTTTTGATGTATCTATTGGTATCAAAATTCCGTTTTTTAGAGTTTCGGTTACTATTGAGCCGGGTCGCTCCTTACTTACAGTTCGTTACCACGAACTGTTTGATACGGTCAGCCAAGGATGTCAAAAAGAAAGATTTAAGGGAAATAAGAACTTCCAGGGAGGGGTTAAAGAGGGAGATTTTAAATAGATTAGGATGGAGAAGGAGCGTGGGTAGCTGTGTTGGCCACAGGCGGTTTGGTGCTGTGGCCAGTTGTCAGTAGTAGTAGTAAACAAATACCTAAATCTATCCTTGGACATTTTTTTTGGAATACATCTAACACAACTTAACAATTGTATCCCTCAAGAAATCATCTAGCCTGCCCCACGTACACTAAAGTGGCCAGTCAACCTGGAAATAATCTACACGTAGGGTCTCAGCAGGATATTAAGATCAATTTTTTACGGATTCCGAAGTTTTCAAAAACCCTTTTATAGTTTGATGATAAATCAGCCTTTGATACAATACAAAATGCTTGGTCCTGGGCCTCAAAATGGCCAAATAAAAATACTGTTTTGTTCTTAATTAAAGCCGTATAATACAGATCATTCTAAATGTATTCAAAACTCTGCAATTTCATGATGTCTAATTCTACTAAACGGAAAGTTAAAAGAGACCAGCCTGTCAACAAATAATTTTAGAAACTATGCTAATTTCAAAAACTAGCATAGGCTACGACCCAAAATATTTGCAGAAAACAAATTGCAAATATTTCAAAAAAAAGTTACAGAAAAGGTCAGGGAAAGTGCTCGCAATTCTTCACCTTCAACACCTAGTGTCACTGTTCTAGCCTGCCTCCCATGTGTATTTAGGCAGTACTGCATTGGTAAAAGAAGAAGAATAGAAAGTAGAACCCAATTTTGGCTCTCCCCAGCCCTGTGTGGAGGCAGAGGTGGTTCCAAGGTCTAAGGTCCCAATAAAGATGACAAAAAGCTATTCAATTCGGACCTACGGAAATAGGAACTTCAAGGAAGGGAGTAAAGAGTGAAGCTTTGAACATATTGGAATAGAGCAGACGCCCAAGCAGCTGAGTTGATCTAAGGCGGCTTGGTGCAGCAACAGTTTTTAACAGTAGTAGACTTCAATCTTAATTTCTAATGGAGGCCAAAACAAACAAGAATGATGTTTAGAAATGTAAACATAACTTTTGTTGGGTCGATTCAAAATTAACTAATTTGCATCATTTAAAACCAGAATAAAAAATAGATTATTTGGTACCTGTCAATTAGCTGGAACCCACGCGATATATTGTATAGGGAAGAAACTAGTCAAACGGGTTTCTTTCAACAGAGAATTGGATTGCAAACCAGGGCTTGTCATTGCGTTTACAATATTTAAACTTTTGTTTTTGGGGGTTAAGGGGGGGGGGGGGGTAAAGGTACCTAGGCTAGGTATTTAATATATGCTGTGCTTTAACCCCCCCCCCCTAATGTGCAAATATATAGCCCAAATTTGTTTCTAAACTATTATATTTTCATCATATATTTTGTTTTATTTCATGAGCATTAACCAAACTTGACTTCTCGCGTGGGTTCCAGGTAATTGACAAGTACCGATTATTCTTTATATGGGTTAGATTAAACCTAGCTTATACTCTAAATTCCTTCCTGACAGTATTCTTTACCTAGGTTAACAATTTTCCAAAAGGTTGTCAACCGTATGTGTGTTATACAAATGTAAGTATTTGATCAAATAACTGAGTTCACAATCTTACTACGACATGCATTTCTGAAGATGTTCGAGTTGGAGGAAGGAATGGTACTTGTCTTGAATCCGATAAACACGCAATAAGGGAAGTTTCGTTAATGTTAATGAAATAAAACAAAATAGGATTAAAACATAATAGTTTAGAAACAAATTTGGGCTATATATTTGCACATTAGGGGGTGGGGAGGGGTGAAGCATAGCATATATCAAATACGTAACCTAACCTAAGTACCTTTTTTGCCCCTTCAACCCCAAAAAGCTAAAGCTTAAATCTTTGTCACAGAGTGAACAACAAGTCACTAGCTAGCGGAAACTTGTTTTTCAAATGGTATCTTTAAAATTCTCTATGCGGTTTATCGCGTGTTTATCGGATTCAAGACAAGTGCCGAAGGAATGGTATTTGGAAACTTTTAAAGAAGTAAGCCCTGCCCAGGGGCCCATTTGAGGTCCAAGGATAAAGATCTTTCCAGTATCGATGCCCCCTCCCCCCACTTGACCAATTAATTTGCCTCTACATACCGTGGGTGTAAGTATGATAATAAGCCAATGGGTTTTTATTTCCATGGAAGAGGCTATTGGATAATTTTTCTAGGGAGCTTCTTCAGCCTACTCTTGGTGGAGTAAGTAAAATTATAATACATTATAATTTTAAGAAGGAACTAACGAGCATGCCCTTTCAGGACCTGTTCTAAGATCAACCTGTAAAGACTACGTAGTCGAACTCGTTTACTCAGTGTTGCCAGAAGATAGGCTATTTGCGTCATTTGAGCGATTTTTTTGTTAGTTGCACGGTGAATTCTTCAAAGTAGCACATTTTTTTCAAACTGTAACTTTGGCAGTTTTTTGCTCCAGCATATTTTCGCTTTTATGGCTGCACTATCTTATACCAGGCAGCACTGCTTCCGCTACGGGTTAACTGTCAAGTTTTGCTATACACTATTTAAGATAGCCGAAATTCACTTGACACATGTTATTTACAAGATCGTCGTATTGAAATCCTGTTCCAGAAGGATTTCTTTTGTATGCCACCTGGACAAAAGACGATCTTCCAACGGAAACGACGCTTACAATGGCATAACACAGGACAAACATTTGTTGTCTAATAAGCTACTACTTCCCCTGTTTTGTTGGACAAAAGAATTATATTTGACTTTACATTGTACTAAAAACACGCCATTTAAAACGAAAAGTCTCTTATGATACATTTTCGGGTCTAGGCTGTTCTTATGAAAGTAAAGAGTAAACTTAAACCCCAAAAACAGCACAACTTATTCCGTATAGGACTGCCCAATCCTCATCCTCAGCTCCCCCTTGCGGTCGTAGAAACTTCGGGGGATGCTCATTCGATCAGAATTGAGAGTTCGTCTTTTTTGTGGACATCAACCATATGGCTTAAGTGGGGGTGAGGTTTATTTGTGATGCAAATGAATGTTATATTTGGATTCAGAATGCAGTTCTAGCTATATATTTGCACATCAGGGGGTTGGGGGTATATACCCTGCAAATATATAGGTTCTAAGGAATTCATGAGTTTCTTAGAAAAACTGCAAAACCAAAGGAAAGAAGTGAAGATAAGGTTCACCCTGCAAAATGTGTTAACTATGATTATCTGTATGTTATGAAGTAAAAAAGTTTTCTTAGCATGTCCAGCTGGGCTTCTAGACATATAATACTGGTTGGCTAATTTAAAGATTTGTATCTATATATACACTGTCAAATTAGCTGTCTGGTGGTATCCCCTTTTTATAAATCAGTGATTGGAGATCAACCGCCCCTGTCCTAAAACTGCTTTTGAAATCTGATCCTTTTACCCCTTAGGACATCTGACATTTTGAGGCGCATATTCTGTATTTTCTCTGTGGCTGCTCAATTTTGCGTGTGGGGGAGTTTTCTGTGGGGGGGGGGGGAGACACCGGCTCCCCATATTTCAATATCCTATTCAGATCAATGGTCATGTCCATAGCCATATATCCTCATGAGAAGGATAGTTAATTCCCTCTGCATTCATGTTTCCCGAATGTCCAACGTATGAAATTCGTGTTGTCACGCATAGTGTTGGGCGATATTTTGATTCATCGATATATCGATATTCGATATATCAATTTACTCTCGATATTCGATATATCGATATCGATATTTCGGATCATTGTTTTGCTATCTCATGGATTTGCCGAAGTTCAGCAACGCAAATGGCAAATAAAGGGTATTTTGTATAACTTTTTTTTCAAAATTCAAATAATATAAAATCAAACAATAAAAACAAACTTCGATTACATAAATGAATATAATAGAAACCCGGATGTGAAATTATTCGGGCCCAGGAAAAGAGAACAATGAACTGCTGGCTATTCAAAAACAGCAGCATGTCAATATTTTCCCCTGAAAATTGGTTCCGCCGTTCAGTGATTTCGGATCGGCCTTGGAAAACACTCTATGAGAAGGGACACTGGTAGCGGAGTACAAACATGAATTTCATTTCAACTTCGTACAGGTATTTTTGGAACTCCATAGCACGAGACTTCCACTACTTGAGTGGACAAGTGTCTCTTGAAACTATTTGCTCCCTATTGAAAGTTTGCAGAGCCATGATATGTTTGGCTGCTGTCCGAAAATGTCCTGCATTGACTATAAGGACTTCATCGTGTAAACCCCATAAACTGGCTTGATTCTGATATGACTGCATTACTAGGACTGCGATGGTACTTGTATCTTCTGATCGAGATTCAGCAGCCAGCAAGGTCAAATCTCGTCTGCAATTTTGCTCTCAACTTGTAGAAGATCGTCAGGTGAAATAAACATTTTCTTGAAACGCGGGTCAAGATATGTGGCAATTGCGACGGGTGTGACTTGACGAAGTATTATAAACCTACAATGCATTTTATTCAGCAAAGCCTTTCGAAGCTCATCAGCCACATCCGAGAATCCACCAAAATCTATCTGAACAAGGTAACGTCTCAAAATCTTAGACAAAGGCAGGACTTTCGAGATGGAGGGAAATCTTTCAGAAGAGAGCTCAATAGTTACCTCACCAAAGGGTGTAAGCCCCGCAATCACGTTTGAAATTACACTCCGCTCACTATCAGTGAGTATGAGATCCACTTTACCGAGAAGCGCATGCGGACTTGTTACCGACTCTTTCAAATCTTGTAGACTACGCAATATAGTGAGAAGCGAATTCCATCTAGTGGTCACATGAGGTTTTAGTTTTTTGGTGCAAACATTGTCAATAGAGATTTGAACCAGGCGCAACTTGTCGGTAGGTACAACACTACGTCTGAAAAAGACTGACAAAAGCCTATTTCTAGCCTTTTGGAAGAGAGGCAAAAATTCAGCAGTATCATTAATAGCACCCCCACAATCAAATTAAGAGTAAGTGAGAAGCAAGAAACATGTGTAAACCACTATTTAGTTCTTTCTATATACCCTTTTATAATTGGCAGATGTAATGGTTTACGTAAATTCCAAAGATAGACGATAAACGTTGGTACATGGTCTTTATTAAATAACGTGAGAATACACATAGAGAAAATAAGGTAGCACAAGAACAACTAGCTACGACGAAGGCGAAAGATGGACTGCCTTTAGAATGAGCCAAGAATATAACTTTCCTGGAACGGAAGTTCCAGCTATTGGTTGTTCAACCATGCCTGGGAACGGACCCTTTCCCACGACTAGCCTTAGTCCCAAAAACCCCCCTGGACTGTTCTCGTTGACATATACATGGCCAAATCTCTAAGAAACGAGACACCAGAAAAAGCCTTCTCGAATTTATGTTCCAAATACTTTACAGATTCTCCCCCCTGTTTTAAGTTAAATTTCCCAAATTTGGCTTATCCCCTTCTCATTAAACCCTCAGACTTTAATTGAATTCAAAACATTCAATACCCTTCCCAAATTATTCACTTCTCACCTACTAACATTCTTCAGCATAAACTAGTAAAGAATTACATAATATAAACACTACACAATACTTGCATAAGTAAAAACTTACATAGTATAAACGAACCACACTAATAACAGTAGTCGGAAACTGGATATTTTAACACTTCACTTTTCTCTCTATACTTTAAAATAAACTTGTTCCCCATACCCCTGAATTTGATGAGGACAAGGAAAGTTGGGATTATGTAAAAACTTTGAATTAGGGCAAAAGGAATGACCGGGAAAAGCTAATTAATCCTGAAAATACCAGCGACAAATAAATGAAATTGCAAACTCTAAAAATCATACCATGCTGCAATGACGTTAAGATATTATTCCCAATAAAATCCTCGGGGTTTTATTGCTGCGGAACGCCTCGGTTTAGACCTATTTGGTTTTTCTCTACTAACTTGTGGTTCGACAAATGGCAGTACTACTGTTGATATCTCTATATAACTATTAGCGCTACGCATTAAAACCATCCCGTGAGGCATCAACCTCATCCCACTAGACCTCAAAACCAGCCCCCTTTCCACCTTTTTTTTTCTCATCCCACGGGACCTCAAAACCGGCTCCCTTTTCATGGGTAACCAAACCGCCCTGCGAGGCATCAGTAACATCTCGCAGTGCAACAAAAAAAAACCATCCCGTGAGGCATCAGTACCATCCCACGGGACCTCAAAACCAGCTCCCTTTTCCTGGGTATCCAAACCGCCCTGCGAGGAATCAGTACGATCTCGCAGTGCAACAAAAAAAAACCATCCCGTGAGGCATCAGTACCATCCCACGGGACCTTAAAACCAGCTCCCTTTTCCTGGGTAGCCAAACCGCCCTGCGAGGAATCAGTACCATCTCGCAGTTCAACAAAAAAAAACCATCCCGTGAGGCATCAGTACCATCCCACGGGACCTCAAAACCAGCTCCCTTTTCCTGGGTAGCCAAACCGCCCTGCGAGGAATCAGTACCATCTCGCAGTGCCTTCTCATTATCATTGAGTCCAAATTTCACCCTCGTCAGCGCAGAAAGAAATTCATCGGAAAAAGAAGACGTGTCTTATTTCCCCACTATCTGTTCTATCTGTTCATATTGTATTGCAACCTTATACGCATCACCTAAACAAAAAAAAAAAAAATTGCACTATTCTCTAACAAATACCGTTTGTAGGACGGTCTGATCCTCTCCTTGAATAAATTAAGAGCAAATCTTCCAAGGACTACACCATCATCCCTGGCTTCTAAGGACACCCTACATGACCTTCCTAATTTTTGCATCCTTCTATAGAATAGATATGCCTTTCATCCTTAAATTGAGCCACGCCTACAAACTCTGCAACTATTTCGCCTACTATTTTGCCTGGGGCATATGCTACAAGTAATCCACGTTTTAAACTTGACACATTTATAATCGAGGGGAGTCAAATAAAAGAAATGGAAATATGCCATTTATCCTCCACTGTTTTACAAAATCAAAAGCAACCTTTTTGTTATATCCAGTTTCCCCCGGATCGAGAATAGGAATAAAAACTGACATATTGAGATTAAAATTTGAAAAAGCAGTTATTCTAAAAATTTAAATCTTTGTTTTAAACACCGTTCTTTAATTACGGACGCTAAATTTTGGGCAATAACTTCACTTCTAACAATAAGGGTCTAATAAAATTTACTGGGTTGTTTAGTCGTGGTAAATCACTTACGAAAGATAGTCCTTTCCAAATCCAATTGTAATTGGTTTCAATTAAATCACTAGCGTCAAATGTAGTCACAATTGAGAATTAATTTTCGATTATCGAATTCAAAATGTAAAATTGTTGTTGGAAACTGTCAAATGTAGATCACACGTCGACTGTATAAAATCAGGTAAAAAAAACACCAACCGTAGAATGGCTAAATGAAGGTAGAAATCAACCGGAGACTCTCAGTTGTAGAAATTTGAATTAGTAGGTAGAAGCTATCGCGAGGGAATCCATATTAGGCATTGTGTAACAGCCTATTTCAAAATGTTCATTTAAAAGAAAGTGTTTCTCAAGAAGGCGCTTTGAATAGAAGAAAGTTCAATAGCTCGTAACGTTTCGATGTCTTATTAATCAGTCTTTTGTAGTATTTGCAGCTCAATATCACAGTCTGGTAGCAGGCGAAATACTCTTCAATATGTTGCCAGTATTTAGCATAAGATGTCGTAAATACTTATAACGGTCACTCAAATGTCACTTGGAGGTTTTCCACTAGTGATATATGCTCCACTAGTTTTAACCGCTTGCCACCACTCTGTAAACCACTATTTAGTTCTTTCTATATGCCCTTTTATAATTGGCAGATGTAATGGTTTACGTAAATTCCAAAGATAGACGATAAACGTTGGTACATGGTCTTTATTAAATAACGTGAGAATACACATAGAGAAAATAAGGTAGCACAAGAACAACTAGCTACGACGAAGGCGAAAGATGGACTGCCTTTAGAAATGAGCCAAGAATATAACTTTCCTGGAACGGAAGTTCCAGCTATTGGTTGTTCAACCATGCCTGGGAACGGACCCTTTCCCACGATTAGCCTTAGTCCCAAAAGCCCCCCCTGGACTGTTCTCGTTGACATATACATGGCCAAATCTCTAAGAAACGAGACACCAGAAAAAGCCTTCTCGAATTTATGTTCCAAATACTTTACACATTGTATCCATCCTGTACCTGCTTGGGACGCAGCATCCTTTACGGCCCGAACTATATTTGCTCCATTAAGAGCTCGGGCAAAGCTTTGAAAGCTAAAACCTAAAATTGGGCTACTTTTTCGTTTTAAAACCTCCCACCCGTTAATTCATCGTATATCCCCATTCCTATGACTGGGAATTTTTATGGCAGTGACAACACCCTACCAGCATCTGTGTGAGTTATGACCTTTCTTTTAATTAATGAAGATAAAAAAAAATCAATTTCTTTGCGGGGATTTTTTTTTTCAAGATAAAGGAGGTCGCGTCAGAGAACCTCCAAAATTTATGGAAACGTATCAACTTTTCCAGTTGTTGGCAAAAGAGATAAAAGCTTACTCTACTAAGAGAGAACTATTATGTTCCAACAAATAGATCAGATTTCAATAGATGAGGGAACAGTTAAATTTTGACCCTGCAGAAACTTCCGGGTGCGATTTTTGAACCCCATGAGATAAACTGAGAAAAGTACATGAATTTATCATGCTAACTTTGTCAAGCTTCAGAAGAAAAGCTTTCAATTAGTTGAGATAAAATATGCAAACCTGGAGTCAATCATTTAGATTCATAATTCATATTCATAAACCATAGCAATGTCTGGCGCTTGTTTTGCATGTCAATAATGTCTTCTGATAACAAGATAATTTCAAATACTGTACAGTTCTAAGGTTTCGCAAAATATTCAAATTCAAAGAAATAATTGGCAAGAGAACCCGTTAAGATAAAAGAGCCCCTTCCTCTCTGCCGTTAAAACACAACGTGAAAATTGGTCATTTTTCGGTAGAATTCTAGTTTAGGGGCCTTTTGCTATATTGGAAAGTAGTTGAGTTAGGCAAATAAGAATATGAATGTGTTCAGTCGCTTTCTAGAGATATAAGAAGAGAAAGGTTGAGATGGCTAGGGCACGTCCTGCGAAAGAAGGGTGACAGATTGCCGAAAATTGTCCTACTCGGCCAACCATCTAGGGCTAAACGGAAAGCAGGTCGTCCGCGGTTGGAGTGGGAGGATGTTTTAAAGAAAGATTTAAGGGAAATGGGAACTTAGCTATCTCTAACACTCCCCACTGCATAGGGCACTGACCTTAGATGACATTAAATCTAAGTGTTATGAAATTGAAAACTTTCAAAGCAGATCTAGTGTCGAAATGAGGAACAAGAGATGCATATTTAGCCTCATACCTTTGCTCAATCCAGATTTCAGAGGTTTTGAAGACCTGTAAGTTTTATTTCTTAAATTTAGAAAAACCCCTTTATGGCTAACAGTTCTACTGAAATAACACGAATTGCCTTTCCAAAAACTAGACAATGAAACATAGATTGAAAACTCGAAACTCAGGTATAACGTTTATTTGTCAGAATTCAGATCAGTATAGACCTGTCATGTATGCAATCTTCTAAGCTCTAGAAATAAGAGGATAGAGATAGTAGCTTGATAATACCCTACCTGTTGGGGGTATATTTTTGGCCCCAGGTTTATTCCTGGAAGTCTTGTTCACCCAACTCAACTACTTTTCAAGATGACCAGAAGCCTCTAAACTAAAAATTCACCTAAATTCCTCAATCACTATCGCTACAATTGCAGTCCCCCACCCCACCCCACCCCTAATTGGACCGAGTCTGAAAATTTGCTTCTATCGGAAGTTTCACATTAGGCGTATCTTGTGTGCTCAAATCTCATCAATAGTAGGAGTTAGTAGGCTAGTCATAATGCCAAATAAAGCCATTCGGAAAAAGAGAGGAAAACTTTTGGAAAGAGCAAAGACTATGGTAAATATTCACCAAATCATATTATTGACTTACGAATAAAGTGAATATACCACTTGTGTCTTTTTTTATGCTCTTTCCAAATATAATACTCATTTTTGTTAGAAATGAATTTTACCCCCACCTCTATATACCAATTCAGGGTATATATTTGCACATTAGGGGGGTGGGGGTAAAGTTTAAACATACCTCCTATTTACATCAGAAATAAAATTTACCCCCCCCCATTAATGTGCAAATATATACCCTGAATTGGTATATATAGGGGTGGGGGTAGAATTCATTCCCGACAAAAATGAGTAACCTATTATATTTGAAAAGAGCATAAAAAAAAGGCATCGAGTGGTATATTCACTTTATTCGTAAGTCAATAATATGATTTGGTAAATATTTACCAAGACTACACCTGGTCCATTGGGGGGAAGGAAAAGGGGGGAGCTGGGACGCAAACAACTGTGATTATAATATGGTAGTTTGAAAGAGCATTGCATGGACTATCTAATTGTTGATTTTTTTTTTCCTATTGGATTTTTTTTCTACAATTAATCTTGGCCTTAACTAGACTATTACCTCTGGGGCTGTTCAAATGGGGGGGGGGGGGTTAAGCTTCCCCGAGCACCATAGCTGAGGAGCACCATGGCTAAAACCCAAAGGAGTTTTAGCCATTCCAGAGGAATGACTTTTTACTTTCAGAGGAGGCATGTGTACCTTTGACCCCTGACATAGGCTATGACATCCACTCCTGTGTGCCACCAACCCTAGGAGCAGCCCTGATAGTGCAATCCTTACAAGTAGCCTAGAATACACCTAATATATATTTTTGGGTAAAGTTCTACGAAATCATATTATTGAGTTAGGACTAAAGTGAATACACCATTCGATGCCTTTTTTTATGCTGATTACGAATATAATAAGCATTTCTATCGAAAATGAATTTCAGCCCCCCCCCCCTATATAGGCTATACCTAACCTAACCCTCTGAATTGGCATATATAGGGGGGGGGGGGCTGAAATTCATTTCCGATAGAAATGCTTATTATATTCGTAATCAGCATAAAAAAGGCATTGAATGGTGCATTCACTTTAGTCCTAACTCAATAATATGATTTCGTAGAACTTTACCCATTTTTGCTCTGAATTATACTTACGAACTTGCACCAGCTTCGGATTAAAATTCCCTACTAAAGTATCCAAATTAGTTATCCGTTCCTTTAAGAGATCACTCCTTTTATTTACATCGTGGAACTCCTTATAAATTTCACCAAAAACATCGTTAGCCAAGCAGACAAGAGAAGCAAGTTGTCGTAAAACTTGACAAATTGCACTATTTGACACATTTTCTAGAACATTATCTTGATTTTCAACTTTATTCCTACATATATTCACGGGTTCTACATTTCGAACAAAGAACGGCATGACTTCTCATCTTCACTACATGGAATTCGAAACCCGACTAAATGAAATAAAAATCCAGGTACAATAATTGGAAAAAGAGCTCAAAGATAAGCGCTACCTAATTTTGGTTTAAATAGATGACACTAGCAACGTAAAAAAAGCCTGAATACGGTAGGCTCGAACCAATTTTATAGGAGGTGAATAACCCCCTACCAATAGTAAGATAAGTGATATATGATCAAGTTTAGTGAATATTGACTGAAGTGATATACAAGCAAGCAAGTGATTACAGAAGAAACAGAAAAATCGAGTGATACGAACACATATGACCTATTGGTCGACCGCGTCCAACCCCAAAAAACAACAAAGTTATAGAAGTTAAATCTCAAGTGATTTAACAAGGAAAAACAAATTAAGACTGCAAATATCTTTGACAGTTTAGCAACTTGTGACTCCATTACAACATAAATGATTAAAGACATTGAACAGGTGGCGTAATTAATCTGTAGTTAGTACCATTAAAGCTGAAACTTCTTTGTAAGGAATTATTATCAATATTTTTGTTTTCCAAAAATCATTTTAGTTAAAATACAGTGTGCACAAATTAGACCTAAGTTACTTCAGGAGATCTTGGTAAAAAAAAGTGGGTAAGTTTACTTTAAGGTGGTAGGTCTATTGGTGGGTCCCGAACCCTGGGCTCCGTATTGCCAAGGAGGGCATCAATCCACTGAGCTACAACAGGTTCTACTTTCTTTACCCTTTCCTAAATTTTAAAGTAGTTGAAAAGACAAATAAGTGGTGGCTTGGAGCATATTTAAAGAGGAAAATATTGCTCCACCGCTGGATGTTGCCGGTAGTTTTCCGAAACAAATGCCAGGTTTCACTCTTTTAGGTTTCGCATACCCTACCTTGTTCAATTCAGAGAGATAGAACAAAAAATAAACAAATTATTCTGAATAAATTCGTATTCAGGTTTCGTCGTTTAACTAAAATCACGCTAAATTGGATTCAGAATGGAAGGGTGAAATAAATGGTGATATTTAGTGAGAATCTCACCTCTATTTTTTTTTTTTTTTTTTTTTTTTTTTTTGCAGTTAACCAAAGTGAAGAAGCGAAATAATTTTCTTGTAGCTCTGTAATGAAAGGTGTGCTTTGTTTTCATTGATTTATGTCTCTAATATATAGATCGGGGTTTTGCTAAAACAGTCTATTTGCATCAATAAACAAGCCCTGCCTATAACGGCGAAAGGTTTGTTTTTTTTTAACCAGAAAGGACAGGCATAATGGTCAAAAAGTAAGCGGAGAAAAAGGACACACATCTGAAGCAAATAAAATATATATTAATTAAAAACTAAAAGGATTGAAATGCACATTTTTATAAGAAATAATTTTAAACTCTCCCTTTAAAAATAACTTTCCCACGCCCACGACTTAAAATTTTGTCTTTTCTAGTAATTTTAGATCGACTCTGTTGCACAAACATAATTTCGAACTTAGCTGATTCCTCAGGAAGGAATATGCTCCAAACTTTAAATGTCAGCAGTTTTGGTCTTTGTTTGAAATTAAAACTTTCAAAAATATTTTTCTGGGCAAAGAAGATCTCAATTTCTTGTAAAAATAGACAAAACTTGCTGCATTTGATCGGTTTGAAACTACATAACTAAGTTTCTGGGCCAAGAGACAGAAATTTTATTACGAATGGCGCGGTCCGATTGTCTTCTGTAGTTAGATTTAGAGTATCGTATAGAATCAAAAATATATGATTCGATGTAAAAATTTTCCCCCTGAACACCGAATATTTGCATGCCCTTGAGCACCCTCTTTTACCTCTGGGGGAATCGTGACAAAATACTGAAAATAGCTATTCTACTTAGAATGGTCAAAATGTCCAATAAGTATGCCTTATGCAGCCCGAGGGACAAAGGGCTCCTAAATTAAGCAAATCGTCTAATTTTTGTTGTTAGGAGCATGGGTGCCCATAAGGGGGCAAGGGGGACACCAGTCCCCCCCCTGGCTGGATGACGGTGTCATATATTTGTACTAGTTTTAAAACTTTCCAAAGAATAAGTTTTCAAAGAAAATTAAAGACCTCTCTTAAGCCAAAAATTGGCTGAAATAAAGTCAAATAATCCTCCAAGCGTAAAACTGCCGCAAATCACTATCAACAATTAAATGAAATTCAAAACGAACATAAATTATAATAAATATCCGGGTTAAACTCAAAACGAGCAAAAATTAACATTACAATTGCTGACAACCCCCATGCCTTCTCAAGACCAGAATATAACTTAGGCTTTACTGAAAAAAAAATGACTGTGGATTGTCAGTTTAATGTACCTTTACTGATATTTATTCCTTAAAATAAAAAATGGGTAAAAAAAGTGAGGAATTTTTTTTTACTTGTTTAAGTAAAAAAAGTGAAAATATTTAAACATATTTTGTTTTCAGTAAAGCGCAAATTATGTTCTGGTCTTGAGAAGGCATGGGGGTTATCAGCCCTACTAATGTTAATTGTCGCTCGTTTCGAGTTTGACTCGGCTATTTATTCTAATTTCTGTTCATTTTGAGTTTTATTTATTTATTGATAGTGATTTGTGGTAGTTTTACGCTTGGATGATTATAAAGGGGTTCTCATCCTCAAAGACATAATTTCTGGACTTTTAAACTACGTCAAACAAAATAACTAACTCGAAATTTTGACTGGAAGTGTTTTGGGAAAATGATGGGCATGGGGAGATGGTTGCCCTCCAATCACTTTTGACTATTAAAGAAGGCACTAGCCCTTTCAATTACCAACCGACTGAGCCCTTTTCGAAGTTTTTACGACAACAAATGGCCATCTTAAAATTTCCATCAGATGCGTTTGGGAAAATATGACGTGTGTATGTGCGTGTGTGGGGGGGGGGGAGTGGGTATTTGCCTTCCGATCACTTTGACTCTTTGAAAGGGCACTATAACTTCTGATTACCAATCCAATGAGTCCTCTTTGAAGTTTATACGACCACCATTTCTATAAAAGCCTTATATGCCCCTGAGGCGTAACTTATAACCCTTCACCTGAGGGCTATATGAAGGGGGGTTATTTTTCATGGACCTTTCAACTACACTGAACAAATGGTTATCTCAAAAATGATGATTGAATGTGTTTGGGGAAATGATTGGTGTACGGGGGGGGGGGGGCTGGATGACCCCCAATCCCTCTTGGCAGTTAAAAAGCCCAGTAGAACTTCTGATTTCCAATCAAATTAGCCCCCTCTGAGGTTTATACGACCACTCTTTCTATAAAAAACCTTATATCCCCCAGGGCATAACTTACAACCCTTGCTCTGAGGGTTGTGGGGGAGGGGGGGGGGTTGTCATTCTCAAAGTCATAATTTCCGGACCTTTAAACTACGCTGAACAAAATGGCTATCTTAAAATTTTGACCGGATGTGTTTGGAGAAGTAATTGACGTTGGGGAGGTGGAGCTGGTTGCTCTCCATGAGCTGTTTTGAAGTTCATATGACATTTCTTTCTATAAGAAGTGCCCTTGTCTAAAAAAACAATTGTACCCACATCGCTCTATACTTAGGCAGTGCTATCGCGCTGCCTATGATATTTTGTCTTGAGATTTTAATTATACAGCACTGGAAGTGTCGATTGGACCAGGTAAGCCCCCCCCCCTAAAATTCAGCCTATGGGCGCCCATGGTTAAGAGTTATTAAAAGTAACGGATGTGTTGTAGCCTGTTTAAGTGATTTTCATACAAGGGTTTTTGATCTGGTAGCATCGACACCTTCCATTCCATTCCTAACGTAGGTGGCTACAAGTAGGAGCTAATAGTTTCCTGTCACCAAGAGATATACCTGATTAGGAAAATTGGCCTCAGGCAGTAGATTGGCGAAAAAGTGTAGATCCGTAGTAAATTTGTTATACTAAAGTGGCTTGAAACTTAAAAACAGGAGAAAAACAGCCCACATCAAAAGGAATTTTGGAACTTGGAGTATTTTTAATCAGCCCAGAGCAAAATGAATGTACGAACTTTTTAATATTTCGATCATTTTGCACAAGAAGGAGTTACTGAGCAAGAAATATTTCAATTTGCCCGGACCAAAAAGAGTTGCTAGAATTGGAATGTTTCCAATCAGCCAAAAGCAAAAAGAGCTATACACCTTGGAATACTTTCAATCGGCCCACACAAAAAGGAGTTTGACCAAAAGAAAACTTAGAAATGTTAGCTGATAGTCATACTTAAATATTAGGGTTTGAGAAGTGCAGTAGCCAAATCTTGTTTCAAATACTTAATGTTTGTTTAAAGTTTCAATTGATTATTTATATGTATTCCTATTATTTTATATTTCATTTATTTACTCACAGTAATTTCTGCTTGTTCTAAGTGTGATTCTAATATTATTAATTAAAAAACCTGTCGACAAGAAGTTTTTCAAAAAAAGTAAAGGCCATATTAAACTAAGATCATCAGAAACAAAACTCTGCAATAATTTAAACTCAAAACGACCAGAAATTACTACTAAAGAATAAATGTTACCCAAAATGAACAGGAATTAAACAAACAATCATTGCAGACTAACATGCAACAGGTACTAATATAAATGAATGAATAGATCTTAAAACAAGTAAAACCTGAACTGAATGTGAGAATCAAGCTGAAAACGAACAAAAATCACAACAAACAAAAGTCTGGCTACTGTTCCTAACCTTACTGTAAAAGTCTCAAGCCTACTGCGTCATCGGTGCTTTACCGAAAAGGAATTTTATTACAAATATTTTCTTTCGTACTTATTACAACCTTCGAAAATAAAAATTAAAGTGAAATAAAATCTTAAACTGATGTGCTTTTAACGATTAATACCATAGTATTTCAAAAATTCAGTTTAGTTTTATTGGTTCTTTCCAAGACTATTCAAGACACATAAAGTTTTCCAATGAGTGTCTTCCAAAGTTTAAACGACTACCACTTCCATTGAAATCTTATTGGTTAATATTTCCCCCAGACTATGGGGATTTTTGTCAAGCCTTGGTGCGTAGTGCAATTGTTTTGAACAAAATGGCTATCTCAAAAGATGAATTGGATAGATTTGGGGAAAACAGAGTGTGGAGGGGGGTGGGGTTAATTGCTTTTCAATCACTTTTGACTCTATAAAAGGACACTAGAACTTCTGATTTCCAATTTTGGAGCTCAAGAATCAAAATCACCCTCTTCTTCACAATAAAAAACCTTACAAAATATCAGTAAGAAACTTGTATAAGTGAAAGCCCTTGTCCTTGGGACTGTTGGGGGTTTGTCAAGCCCTGAATTTTAGTAATTTGACTTTTGGACTATTTGAACAAAATAGCAATCTTAAATTCTGATGAAGTGCATTTGAGCAAAGGAGACACGAGAGGGGGAGGAGGGTTACCCTCCGATTACTTTTGAATCTTAAAAGGGAGCTAGAGCTTTCAATTTCCAGTCAGATGACCCTCTTCCAAAGTTTATACAACTGTCATTTCCATAGAAAACCTTACGTATTGACAATAGACAATTAGCATAGCCTATAGTCCTTGTCCCAGGGGCTAGGGGGCTGTAGACCCTGTAGGCATAGTTATTTTAACCAAATACTATTTTGAACATAATGGGTATCTCAAAATTTTAATTGAATCCATCAGGGAGAAAAGGATTCAAGGGGGTTGGGAGTGGTTTGCCCCCCAACCAGTTTTGATTCTCCCCGAATAGATATGTACGGGGTATAGTTTAAAACCTTTACCCCTGTGCTCTTAGGAGTTGTCTCAACCCTGGAGGTACTGTTATATGATCTTCGGACTATTTTGGACAAAATGACTACCTCAAAATTTCGATAGGATACATTTGGGGAAAAGAGGGCGTGGACAGAGGGCTAGTTTCCCTCCTATCACTTTTGACTCATAAGGTTTATAAGACCGCTCCTTCCATAAAAAATTGATATATCTCAAGGCACCAAAGTTTATACGAACACTTTGACCAGTCCCTGGAATTGTGTTTTATTTGTGCGTTTATATTCAATAAAGTCAAAGTTCACTCCTTCCATACAAATCTCATGTGCCATGAATGGGAAACTAGCATAACTTATAGCCTTTTCCCCAGGGGCTGGGGAGGGGGAGGGGTTCAACTCCGGAGGAATAGTTATTTTGCCTTATGGACAATTTTGAACAAAATGATTATCTAAAGATTTTGATCGGACCCGTTTGGAGGAAAAGGGTGTAAAGGGGAAGGGTGGGTTGCCTTTCGATTGATTTTAACTCTTAGAAATGGAACTAAGACTTTCCATTTCCAATCAGATTAGCCCCCTCCAACGTTTATATGACCACCCCTTCCATAAAAACACATTATATGTTAACAATTGGCGACATAAATAGCTTACAACCATTGCCCCCGGGCTATGGGGTATTATATGATATTTGGACTATTTTTAACAAAATGATTATCTCAAAATTTTGATCGGATGCATTTGGGGAAAAAGGGAATGGGGGGTATAGTTGCCCTTCGATTACTTTTTACTCTTAAAAAAGTAAGTAGAGCTATCAATTTCTAATCAAATGAGCCTCCTCCCAAAGTTTGTACGACCATCCCTTCTCCATAAGCCTTATGTGCTCCTGTGGCATAATTTACAACCCTAGCTCCCGGGCTTTGGGGTTTGTGTCAACTCAGGAGGCATTGTTATATGATCTTTGGAATCTTTTGAATAAAACAGCTATCTCAAAATTTTGATCGGATGCAGTTGGGGAAGCGAGGACGTGAGAGAGGGGTTAGTTGTCCTCTGATCTCTTAAAAAGAGAATTAGAGCTTTCAATTTTCAGTAAAATCAGCTTCTTCCAAAGTTTAAGCGACCACTCTTTCCATAAAACCTTATATACCCTGAGCCACAACTTACAATTCTTACCCCCGGACTCGGCGGGGGGATAATAATTATTTTTATTATAGGAGGGGTGGACCTACTATCAGTGGATCAAAGCTCAGCCCTTCAAGACCCATTGCCTCTACACCCAAGGTCGTATCCAGGGGGGGGGGGGGGGGGTGGGGGTCCTAACCCCCCCCCCCCCCTCAAAAAAAAGAAAGTTTTCCAACTCGTAAAAACATAAAATTATTAACATAGACAAATTTTTTCATACATTTGTTTAGTTTTTCTTGTGTAGCCCCCCCCCCTCGAAAAATATCCTTTTGTAAAACCCCTTCAAAGAAAATTCTGGATACGGCCTTGTCTGCACCCCAAAAACTATGCTCTGCATGTGGTTCGGGGGAGGGGCAATAATGGGGCTCGGCCTCCCCATCCTACACAAAATTGTTTTTATGTCTATCTTTCTCTTTTCCGTCTTGCGCTTGTGCGTGGAGATGTTAAGGGTAATTGTCAAGGGTATATTTTCACCGGGATTGATTTGTCTAGAAGATAAATCGTGAAAGGGGGTGTTTTTCTTCATGTAGACACAGGCGACACAGCCAGATTTACTGGCATTAAATAAAAAAACAGATCAGAAATTAAATTAAAAAAAAAAAGTTGTTTCAACTGAAAGTAAGGAGCAACACTAAAAGTTAAAACCTAACAAAAATTATTACGTATATGAATGGGGTTACCCCCTCCGGAGCACCTCGCTCTTTACGCTAAAGTTTGAATTTTGCCCCAATTCTTTAAGAACGACTCCTGAAAAACAAGGGTCGTTTAATTAGAACAATAAGAAGTTATTTTAAAAGTACTAAAACACTTTAGTGTAAAGAGCGAGGTACGACTTTCACCCAAAACGTATACTATCCCCCACGCTACTGATATCTCCACCCTCCGCCTACGGCTCTCTGTCACCCCCACCATTTCAGGCTCTAGGTTTAGGATTATCTCCGTTGTCCTCTGCCATTTCTGCCTCCGGGCTTAGGATTGTCTCCATCACCCATCCCCATCCCCATTTCGATTGGATGCATTGGGGGGAAAGAGGGCTTAGAATTGGGAGGGTCCCTAGCTGATCCCTTTTTACTCTTAAAAATGGCGATATAACTTTCTATTTCCAATAGAGTAAGCCCGCTCCAAAGTTTATGCGACCACCTCTTCCATATGAAGTGCCTCTGGGAAAAATTTTGCAGACCCGCTCTCAAACATTTTGTATTATTGTGTGTTCATTAGTTTGTTTGTGTGATGCACAAGATTGGTTGTTTCTGCACTATTTATCAAACTTCATCCTTTTTGTGCTGAAAATTCCTTTATCTTGACAGTTCGATGATTGCGTTGATATGAACGCATTTCTGCCGAGCTGGTGAAATTCAAAAATATATTCATAAGAACTAAACTTTCTACCCGACTCCATGTTTCTAGTTTTATTGCTTGGATTTTACCAAAAGGCAATGACCAATTGAATATAAAAGGTGTTGTATTTTTGTGTATTCTTTGTGCATGACTGTTTTGCGCGAGAAAAATAAGCGCAATTTTACTTTTTATTGGTCAAACTCGTACCCCAGTAGTACGAAAATTATTTTGCTCAATATATTTGAATATCAAATTTATATACTGACATTTTTAGAGAAGAAATAGCGGATGCACTTATTTTCATGAAAAATATTTTAATACTGGTATGTTTTCAGTGACGAGTGACTGCACTAGCTCCTGACAACTGCTATTAAAACTATTCAAAATTTTGGTCTACTTTATTTCCTATCATAGTTAGATAAATTTTCAATAAGGCTTTTAACTCACTGGTTTTCATAGACCCAATGAGTAGGCTAGCCTAGGTGTTAGCCTAATGTTAAAGTAGGTCCAGCCTGAAGCACATCTGTAATAGACAGATCAATTATATTGATTGTTATCTGGTGAAGGTATATTCTAGTACAGAAATACAACTGGAGAAAGAGGAATAGCCTAAAGCCTAGGCCTACTGTAGATTTTTGGTAAATATTTACCAAATCATTTTATTTACTTATGAATAAAGTGAATATACCACTTGATGACTTTTTTTATGCTCTTTCCAAACATAATAATCATTTTTGTCTGAAATGAATTTCACCCCCACCCCTATATACCAATTCAGGGTAGCCTATATATTTGCACATTAGGGGGGGGGGTGGGGTAAAGTTTAAACTTACCTCCCATTTACATCAGAAATAAAATCCCCCCCCCCCATAATGTGCAAATATAGGCCTATACCCTGAATTGGTATATATAGGGGTGGGGGAAAATCCATTTCTGACAAAAATTATTATTATATTTGAAAAGAACATAAAAAGAGGCATTGAGTGGTATATTCACTTTATTCATAAGTCAATAATATGATTTGGTAAATATTTACCAGATTTTCTAGCCCACTCAATTTTTTTTTGGTAAATTTTTACCAAATCATATTATTGAGTTATAAATAAAGTGAATATACCACTGGATGCCTTTTTTGGTCAATATATACGAAATCATATTATTGAGTTAGGACTAAAGTGAATACACCATTCGATGCCTTTTTTTATGCTGATTACGAATATAATAATCATTCATATCGGAAATTCAAATTTAAGCCATTTTTGAGCTCTTGAAAATGACAAAAAATAGGGTGTAAAAAGGCTAATATAGGGTGTAAAAATGCTTAAAACATTTGTTTTAAACTTACTGTTTCATAATAAATCCTTATTTTAATCCACAAGCACTGACTTTCCATGAGTAACAAGTATATAAGTTCCAAAAATTCATTTTCCAAATATTATGTATTTTTTTCTTCCTTAACGCCAAATGTTCAAGAATGCATTTTCGACGAAACGGCGAAAATATTAAACCAAACCTAACCTAACCTAATCCTTTAATATTTTTGACGGTTTGTCAAAAACGCATTCTTGAACATTCAGCGTTAAGGAAGAAAAAAATACATAATATTTGCAAAATGAATTCTTGGAACATATATACTTGTGATTATCCAACTTACTCATGGAAAGTCAGTGCTTATGGATTAAAATAAGTATTTATTATGAAGCAGTAAGTTTAAAACAAAGGTTTTAAGCCTTTTTCCACGCTATATTAGCCTTTTTACACCCTATTTTTTGTCATTTTCAAGAGCTCAAAAATGGCTTAAATTTGAATTTCCGATAGGAATGATTATTATATTCGTAATCAGCATAAAAAAAGGCATCGAATGGTGTATTCACTTTAGTCCTAACTCAATAATATGATTTCATATATATTGACCCCTTTTTTTGGTAAAATTCTATTTTAGCTACTTTTTGCTATCTTGGAAAGGGGCTAAGTTAGGAAAATGAAACTTTCAGGGATGGGTCTACAGGCTAAAATATGGCCTGGGAAGGTATTTTGAAGTACATATCTCCATGCCTTCTCCCTCTAGAGGGTCCTGAAATTTGCCTTCATAAAAGGTCTGCACCTATTGAAAATTTGATAAAACAACATTTTACCTCAATTTTCAGTTTCTTTTTCTCTGGCTTTAGTTCTGAAAATACAATTCCTGTTATTTGAGTAGAATTTTAAGCCATATCAATGTTGTTTTTTTTCAAAATGTATTTGCATATCTTTAAAACCTTATAAATTGGGATTGAGCAAAGTTGTGAAGCTGAAAACCATTTTGTTGTACTTCATTTAAGCAGAAAATCTATTTTGCCAGGCTTCACTTTAATAACACACAGATTTTTAATCTGTGCATGGTAAAAAGAGGACAATACTGGTTGGTGATTAGTGTGCATTTAGGAAATGTATTTGCATATCTTTAAAACCTTATAAATTGGGATTGAGCAAAGTTGTGAAGCTGAAAACAATTTTGTTGTACTTAATTTAAGCAGAAGATCTATTTTGCAAGGATTTGCTTTAATAACACACAGATTTTTAAAGGTCATCAAAGGTAAAGACCCTCTAGAGGGAGAAGGAGTGGAGGAATGTGCTTCAAAATACCTTTCCAGGATGTACTTTAGCCTGTAGACCCATCCCTGAAAGTTTCATTTTCCTAATCTAACCCCTTTCCAAGATAGCCAAAAGTAGCTGAAGCTGATTTTACCCTTTTTTATGCTCTTTATGAATATAATAATCATTTTTGTCAGAAATGAATTTTACCACCACCCCTATTTATACAATTCAGGGTATATATTTGCACATTAAGGGTGGGGGTAAATTTTATTTCTGATGTAAATGAGAGGTAAGTTTAAACTTTCTCCCCTCCCTCCTAATGTGCAAATATATACCCTGAATTGGTATATATAGGGGTGGGGGCTAAAATTCATTTCCAACAGAAATGATTATTATATTTGTAAAGAGCATAAAAAAAAGCATCAAGTGGTATATTCACTTTATTTGTAACTCAATAATATGATTTGGTAAAAATTTACTGTTTTTTAGATAGCCTAGCCTATAATAATCACACACTAGGGGGATGGGGTTAAAGTTTAAACTTACCTCCTATTGCATCAGAAATAAAATTTGCCCCCACCCCCCTAATGTGCAAATATATACCCTGAATTGGTATATATAGTGGTGGGGGTAAAATTCATTTCCAACAAAAATTATTATATTTGGAAAAAGCATAAAAAAGGCATCAAGTGGTATATTCACTTTATTTGTAAGTTAATAATATGATTTGGTAAAAATTTACCCTGTAGCCATCTCAACCTTTCTTTCAAAATAGCCTTAAAAAGTGGAATTGAACCACATTTTTTGTACAGCCTACTATTTGAAATATGGCTAGTCAGCCTGGTACCCAGAACAATCCCCTAGGCAATTTCTCTGGAAAACATCTAGCAAATCTTCATCTGCTTTTTGGACTCATAACAAAATATAGTACATAACCATAACAATGCAAAATTACAAAACAAAAACACAATAAAGCCCATATTACCATTAAACCAAAATGTATAATTACACAAAATCTTGCACACATGATAGATATAGATATATATATAGATAAATATTTAATGCTCTAAAGCCACAAGGGCAATGGCTACAAAAAAAAGCTTACACACATTCAACATTAATTGCAGCACTCATCCCCCCACCCCTTACAAAAATCTCTCTATGTGTCATTTCCAGTTTTATATATTTTGCAATCTTTCTTATTGTCCCATAATCTTCAGATCCCATTATTAAAGCCAGCCACTGACTTGTCCCCACATTATACAGCACCTATGTTAAGTTCTTCATCTAAGTAGAGCCTGTTTCTCTGACTAATCCTAATGAAACATCACAAAATAGGATGAAAATATAATACTTTAGAAACAGTTTTGGGCTATATATTTGTACATTATGGGTGAAGGGAGGAGGGCAATCTGAAAGAAACTAATGAAGAAACTGGCTCTGCAGTGTGTCAAGGAATGAGGAACTTAACATTGGTGCTATAACATACAAGTACCACATAGTATTTGTAGGCATGAATATATAATGAGTTGGAAATAATGGGCTTGAGATTGTCCATGCAGGATTTTGATTCTTGTTGATAGAAGAACATTACAGAATGTACAAAAGCATATTGTGACCAAGATGAGCCTAGGTGACACAAAACCTCCATTCTGGAAGTCCCAGGCAATTCTTGCTGTCCAGTCCTAAAATGCTTAAATGCTTAGTGTGAACTTGAAAAGATGTGTCAGTCCCCTTCCTGCACTGATTCTGGGACCATAGCATTTCCTGAGGCTAATGATTTATAATTTCAATGATTTAAAGAATTTGAAAATTACAACTTTGGAATGCTATAAAGTTAGGATGTCATAAGGAAAGATTTAAGAGAAATGGTAACTTTGTGGAACAGTGTACATAGGGAAGCATTGAACAAATTGGGATAGAAGAGGACTGTGTATAGTGGTATTGGCCTCAGATGGCTTGGTGCTGCAGTGAGTTGTTAGTAGTAGTAGCAGTAGTAAATTTATATAGGTAGATTTGCAGTTTTCAACATAATTTAGCTAGGATGAAAGTGAGTACATCACTTGATGTCTTTTCTTATGCACTTTCATAGTTTGATAACAGTTTCCAGGGGAAATTCCATTTTGAGCCCTTAATAGGTAAAACAGTCCTTAGTAGCCAATAGTTTCTAAAAAAAAACTCTCTTGGGAGAAAAGATTTTCATTTGCAGCTGATTGAGGAATAGGAATTATTATTTTCCTTGGTCTTAATTGTAAAATGTTATACAAATTTGCAGGGATTTTTAAAGAGAGACAAATACAGGCCTCCCACTGGGTTCATAAATATGAAAAAAAAAATTAAAAAGTTCATGTTTATCTAAAACATTTCAAACTGTAATACTGCACTACTGCTTAAGAGCTAAAGATGGGAAGATGCAATTTTCATTGTGCATGGTAAAAAAAGAGGACAATACTGGTTGGTGATTGGTGTGCAGGTAGTCTTATTAGTGACAAAGAAGCTTTCTGCAAAGTGTGTAAGAAGAGCTTTAGGTGTGTTATAGAATGGAACTCTATAATCCAAAACTTAGAGGGCAAGAAGTATGTTTTGAATCTTAGAGCAAAACTGGACCTGCTCCAGCTTGTCTTGCAGCCACTAGCTTGTAAAACCCTAAAATAAATTTGATTTCTAGAAAGGACCAGGTCCTCAAAGCAAAGCTTATTTGGTCCATGAATAATGTCATCTGTGATATGATCACTGCTTCCTGCAATGCATTGTGGTCATTTTTAAAGCTGTGTCTAGATTGCTCTTCTTTTGTCTACAATCAAAGTTCCATTTAGTTTACTCTGTACCAGTGTTATGTCCCCACAAGCTCCAGTTCAGCCCAATATATATTACAGCCAGATTGTATCCTGCCTGAAAAAAAGCTGCAGAAGTGGCTGTCCTGCTTTGTTGTTTTAAGCTTAAGACTAGAGGTTCAGTATGGAAATCTGATCCTGATTTAAAAATTGTAAAAAACCATGGCTGTCCCTTGTTGTTATTGCTGAGAGTAATGGATTGGCTTGGAATCTGTTAGGCAATATGAACTGTGATATAAACTCTACCTCAACATGTACTGATTTATTTTTGGATTTGCTACCTAATGGCTATTGGATTTTGGATAAAGATGCATCCCATTCATACATACATAATAGTGGTGCATTGTCTGATATTGATCACTGTGTTGTTTCTTCTGGTGTTTCTATTAGCAATATTCACATTGACCAGGATGAACATGATTATGACCATCTGCCCCTTTCAGCCATTGTCACCATCAATATGACTTGGGCTAAACAGAACTTATGTACTAATTACCAAAAGTGGATAGCCAAAAGAGACTGGAATAAAGCAGATTGGCTTCTATATCTATCAACCCTTGCTCTTCTTTTGTTTATGATCAAAGTTCCATTTAATTTACTCTGTACCAGTGTTATATTCCCACAAGCTCGAGTTCAGCTCAATATATATTACAGCCAGATTGTATCCTGCCTGAAAAAAAGCTGAAGAAGTAGCTGTCCGCCTTGGTTGTTTTAAGCTTAAGACTAGAGGTTCAATATGGAAATCTGACCCTGATTTAAAAATTGTGGCTTAGAATTTGGGTAGCATATGGCTGCCCTTCAAGGGGTCACCTTTATGACATTAAACAGAAAACGAAGTTGGAATTTAAACATTATCTTCATAAAGTAAGGTACAATGGTGTGGAATTTCTAAAGACCTCTAGTTAGTGGAAACAAGTGATTAATGTTGCGAATTTGATTCACCTCCTAATGCCTCTTGGATTAATCCTTATAATAAGATTTTTAATATTATGAATTATGAGGTTCATTCTCAGTTTGCTAGCCTCTGTTCTTATGTATTACCTGCAAGAATTTACCCAGGCCATGTGCCTCCTGTTTCTGCTGATCATGTGATTTGTTGTGTTTTTCACCTTCATATTGATTTGAAAGAATTGATTTATCATTTGCAGTTATTATTTCAAATTTGTTTATGTACGTCTTTGGTGCCTGATTCTTTTTTGTGCAGGAGTGTCACTTCAATTCTTAACCATGGGAAAGATCTGACTAATTGCACATCATATAGACCTATTATGGTAATTATTTGAAAAAAACTACGTTTTCTAAAGAGTTAAAGAGGCTGAGTTACAAGGTCGAACCTTAAAACGTACAGGGGATTAGGAGGCACAGTTGGGGGGCTGCCGCCCCCCAAACCCCCCGCTTTGCAGCCTGTAAATAAATAAAAAAAGTTTTTTAAACTGAAAGTAAGGAGCGACATTAAGTCTTAAAACGAACAGAAATTATTCCGTATATGAAAGGGGCTGTGCCCTCCTCAACGCCTCGCTCTTTACGCTAAAGTTTTTATTGTTTAAAAACAGAGTTTGTGAGAAAGTCAAACTTTAGCGTAAAGAGCGAGGCGTTGAGGAGGGCACAGCCCCTTTCATATACGGAATAATTTCTGTTCGTTTTAAGATTTAATGTCGCTCCTTACTTTCAGTTTAAAAAACTTTTTTTATTTATTTACAGGCTGCGAAAGCGGGGGGTCTGGGGGGCGGCAGCCCCCCAACTGTGCCTCCTAATCCCTGTACGTTTTAAGGTTCGACCTTGTAACTCAGCCTCTTTAACTCTTTAGAAAACGTAGTTTTTTTCAAATAATTTCTGCACGTTTTTGTACAGTTTATTACTTATTATTGCTTGACTAACTGTTAGATGATTGTGTATTATTCTTTTCTTTCTCGACAGGGTGTTTTAAGGGTCGACCTTGTAACTCAGCCTCTTTAACTCTTTAGAAAACATAATTTTTTTCAAATAATTTAAAAAAAGAAACTGAATTTTTTTTTTAAATTTAAATTCAGTATATACAAAAATTTGATCTAACGGTGAATCGAACTCGGGTTTTCCGCCTGACAGCCAGAATCTCACCGCTACACTAAAGAGACATAATCGAAATTGTTTTTTAGTGAGGTGATGAATCTTTTTGACGCAAGCAAAACTTGATATTTGGTTTTTGGAAAACAGGGAAGGAGTGATCAGATTGAGCTGAAATTTCGAGGATAAGCTCCCAGGCCCCAGGAAAGCTTATCTTCTAAATTTCAGCCCGATCAGACAACGTTAAAGGGGGGTTGTGGTGGGAAAAAATTAACATGGGCTAATATAGGAAAACAAGGTTTTTCGTAAATGTAAATTCGGGGGATAATTTTTTCGGTCTGAAAATATCAAAAGGCCCTAACAGGTCGAATTCTGCTTCGAATGAGTCCTCATTCAACCGGATCCGTTGCAAACTGTGGCCTGTAGGCGTGGCTAAGAAAAAAAAAGAAATGATGAATTTTAAGTGGCTATATTTGGTTTTTTGAAAACAGGGAAGGAGTGATCGGATTGAGCTGAAATTTCGAGGATAAGCTCCCGGGCCCTAGGAAAGCCTAACCTCTAAATTTCAGCCCAATCGGACAACGTTAAAGGGGGGCTGTGGTGGGAGGGTCCAAACTTCCGGCCCAGTTTACCCCATGAAGATAAAGTCGGAGGAGGATGAAATTTTGCAAGTTTCTTAGTTTGAGCTTGGGCTACAAAATGCGATTACCGCCGTCTCTCTGCGACCTCTAGGACCTGAAATCGCTTAACATTGTGGTGGGTCGCCTCTTTATAGAGGCACAAGTGTGCCTCCTTGACCTGTTTGCTGAGCAAAGTTTTTGAATATGTCTTGCTTCCTGAGATTCTTCCAAAAGTTGATTATGTGTCCAATCAATTTGGGTTTAAATCAAATATAGGATGCCAACACACACATCAAATTCTTACTTCTTTATTAATTCAAGCACAAAAAGTGGATCTGAAATGAATTTTGGTATGCAAATTCATATGTTCAACTTTGGTCAGGAGAGATCTTTTTTGGTAATATTCCTGTTTGGTCTGGACTTAGGCAGGGGGAGGGGGGTCTGACACCATACCTTTTTAATGCTTTTTTATACCCTGTGCTTTCTTGTATTTTTCCATTGTGTTTTATGGGTCTAACTAATTTATCTTATGTTGCTCATGCAGATGATTTATTACATATTAGTCATTCAGAATTCACCCTAGCTAACTCTACCCAGTTTGTTTCTAAGCTTTTTGAAAAAAATGGCCTCTTGCTTAATGCTGAAAAATGTGAATATTTAGTTTTTAATGCTAAAAACCCAAGTAGTGATTTGAGTTGTAGTTCTTTATCAGTTAAGCTGGTTCCTGCGTTGCGTTGGCTGCGTTTCCTGCGTTGCATTGTGCTACCTACTTGGCAATATACTTGTCTCAGAAATATACCCCAAAACTTTACAGAGAGCCAACCAATGAGCATTCCAAGTTCAATACTGCCACAGGGTAACTCTTGTTTCAGTACAAACTTATTTTCTAACGTTGCAACCAATCATTTTGATAAGGGTTGAAATGGCTATTTTGGTCATATATTGTTTTAAAAACCATCAATTTAGGCTGGAGGGAGCCAAAACTGTTAAGAAAGCCCCTAACTTTCATTCATTTCTAGGAATATATTTGGACTAAGTGTACAATGTACAAATTGAGGTTTTGACAGCTCCTCTTTTATTACAAAATATTTTGATTATAAAGAAACAAAGTCCAACATAAAACAAACAGGAATTGCCATTAAAAAATGAATGAAACCTAAAACAAACAAAAATAAAAATGAATAGTCCCATTAAATGTAAAAATATTTGATACTGCTGTGGATAAATAGATCAAAGTTAACACACAGAAATTTATGTATGTAATCAAGTCAACCTTTAAAAGCAGCATAGATTATGACAGATGAAACTGAGGTTGAATTTGGAAACTGGGAAAAAATATTTGTTTTAGCAAAGATTCCACTTAAGGAATACAATTTTTAAACAATTGTTTATGAATGCCTTATATTCACACATTTTTAAGTGATTTTATCAAACAGTTCATGGTAACAAACTGTAAGTAAGAAGCAATGCAGGCTAATAATAATCAAACCCTAAATGACAGAATTGTGATAACAATATATATATATATAACATATATATGATATATATATATATATATATATATATATATATTATATATATATATATATATATATATATATAATATATATATATATATATATATAATATATATATATATATATAATATATATATTATATTATATATATATATATATATATATATAATCAGATTTTTATCCTGGTTCTGAATATGCTAAAATCATGGGAATATTCAGTTAGCTACCAAAATTTGCTCCATTTTTTAGTTGTTGCCCTAAAATTGCTGTCAATCAAATATGTAGAAAGTTACTCAAATCTAAAAAGTTTGCTCTATTTTTGAATAAGGGTAAAACACTTGCAAAAGGCTAAGTGGTCTTAATGGAAATTACACCATTAAATTCAGCATATCAGAGAACCTTATTGCAGAGTTTTCAAGCACCTATTTAAAAAAATGTGGAATTTGAATTATTTCTAAGAGGAAAGATAATACATTTTTCTTTATTTGTTGTTTCTTTCCCAGGGGTGACCATGTTAAAGCTATGATCATAGAAAATTGGGGAAAGGCTTATTCAAAAACAAATTAAAAGATCTATGAAGTAGCAAAAAAAACGTCCCACAGCAAATTTTTTTTCCACTATTTTGTGGGTCCAAACAAGAATTTAGGCCTAAAGAGTTCCAAAAAGCCATCAGTTGATAATATTAATATAGCCAACACATTTAAAATTATCAACAAACAAACTATGTATTGATCATTCAGAGTCAGTAATGCTGCATGGTGGTGCATTCATCCCTAATGGTATGCAAAGTCCTTATAAAATCAATGGTTTATACATACATTTATTTTAAAGCTTCATTTAATTAAATTGATTCATATGAGACTTAGTGAACCTATGTATTGTAGTTTATAATTGCACATCAGTCCTTATAAAAGAGGGCTGATGTGGCAGTGCATAGGTGAGAAGATTGTGCTTGAAACTCAACAAGTGTATTTTTATGCCCAGAATTCCTACCTCTCTGAGCTTTCATATTAATATAAAAGGATTTTATTTTTTTTTTTGGGGGGGGGGATAAAGATCAATCAATAATCTCCCTTGAGTCCCAGGATTTTCAGACTATGCTTGTAGTAAGGGTGTTGCAATGTGATAGCACTCCTCTTATTCTAGATAATCTTTCTTTGCAACATATAAGATAGTCTCTGCATGATTACCAACACAAGAAGTAGGGTAGGGGTATTAGAAGCACTGTCAGAAAATTTTTCAGGGGGTAGGGGAGTTGAAGGAGGCAGTAGTAACCTCCTTTACATTTAGAAGAGCCCTTAATAAAACACTTCATTTTAACAAGCTGTAAGTAAAGAATAACCCTTATGAATAGGAACCCAAACTCCAAAACGAAGTTATGATTATAATATATGTACTAACAAATATATAATCCCCCAGCCATGGTACAACGTCCCCCCTCCTATGACCGGTTCTGTATATCTGCTCTCTTTAGACAAGCAACTGTGTATGTATTTATATATTTATTTGTGATTTTATTTTCTTGAAATCAGCTCCATATTTTTTTGGAAAATTGGCACCCTGGGATTTTCTGACCATAAAATTGATCTAGATAGGTTATTAGTTTGAGAAAATTTGTTAGGGCCTTAATAATTAAAAGAAAAATCATGCAAATAATGTCATATTTACATACAGTTCAGAAGCTTAAGTTATATCATTCCCCCCCCCCCCCCCAGAGTCATTATATTGTTCTTAGTATCCATGACCTGACTATGACACAAAAACCATAGACTATGATGCATGGGCGCCCATAAGGGGGGGGGGGCAGGAGGGAGTGCCAGCCCCCTCTTTGCTGAATGATACTGCCTTATTTCTTATATTTTTGTTTTGAAACTTCTATTATATAGCATTAAAAGTGCCAATTAGATCAGGTAAGCCCCCCCCTGGAATTCAGCCTATGGGCACTCATGCTATGATGCAAAAACCATAGACTTTGGAGCATGCAAAATTACACAAGATGACAAATGACTCTGGACAGCTAAAGACAAAAACATGGAACAAGAGACAGCAAAAATCATATTGAATTGCTAAGGAAAACATTGCACAAGGAAATATGATGTTAGATGAGACAAAGTAAAATCAAGGCAGGGAACAAGAAACAGTACAAATCACATTGAATTGTAAATAAAAATATTGCCCAAAAAAATCTTCTGTTAGAAGTTGAAGTAAAATTTCAATTCCCAAATGAATCTAATGGACAAAGAAATATGTGGTTAGAAGGAATGCAACAGGGATGATCAAATAAAATTGTAAACACAACCTGAGGTTAAAAGAGAAGCAACAGTAAGAATCACAATGGGTCCCAGGATAAATCAGATCCTATAAAATGGATGTTTCTTTGATGCATTAACAGCAAATCTACCATATATATATATATATATATATATATATATATATATAATATATATATATATATATATATATATATATATATATATATATATATATAAATGGTAGATTTTTTTGTTTAATTGCACTTCGTTTCAGAAATTGAATAAACTAAATGAGCCTAATGAGCTATTTCCTCAAAGCATTGCTGTGCAAAACTTGCTTTTTGATTTAAAGAGTTGTGTTTGAAATAGTAGTAGCTCTCCTTGCATTAAAAGCAATCCTGGGTATGATATTAAAACACATGGAAAGTGAATAGAAAAAAAACAAGTTTTTTTTTCCAAATGAAAGTAAATGAGAAACATTAAAACATAAAGCAAACAAAAATTATTCTGTATGTGAGGATGGCTGCCCCCTCCTCAACTCTTTATTCTTTAAGCTAAAGTTGGACTTTTTGCAGACTTTGGTTATTTTTATTCCTTAAAAACAACTGCTTAAGCGCAAAAGCTGTTGGATTAAAATGGGAAGCATTTCTAAAGGACTGTAAAGCTGTAGCATAAAGAGTGGGGGATTGAGGAGGGGCAGCCATCCTCATATGCAGGATATTTTTGTTTGTTTTAAGTTTTGATGTTGCTCTTTACCTTCTTTTGGAAACACTTGGTTGTTTTTATAGTTTCAGTAAGGGGATCTATGCTGTGGAAGAAGGGATTTGAACTTGACATTAATTTTATCAACAAAATGGAAGTGTCTTAGAACCCCTTCTTTGACTTTATGTACTCTAATGGCTGATTGAATACCCAGCTTATACTTGCCGAACCTAGTAAATGAAAGAATGGACTCAGCCTGTGTTGGCTCAAATTCAGTCCAAGGAAGTTTGGACTAAGTTTGGACTGGACTAATAAATCCCTTGATGAAAAGTGTATCTCGCAGGATTGGCGCATGGCCCACATAACCCCCATACATAAGGGTGGCAGCAAAGAGGACGCAAGCAATTACCGGCCAATCAGTGTCACCTCTGCAGTCGGGAAGCTACTAGAAGCGATTGTTAACACTGCAATCCTGAAACACTTGATAACTAATAAACTATTCTCATCATGTCAGCATGGCTTTAGGTCTGGTCGGTCGGTTGAAACAAACTTGATTGATTCTTATAATTATATCACCGATCTTCTAGACCAGGGGTTCCCAGTCGACATCATACTACTCGATTTGGCAAAGGCGTTTGACAAAGTCTGCCATAAAAGACTTCGAATCAAGCTCCAAGCTATTGGGGTGAGTGGTGGTGTGGTTGAGTGGGTGATGCAGTTCTTAACAGATAGGAAACAGACGGTTAAAGTATTTGGTGAGGATGGAAGGACGTTTTTCTCCGAGGTGGCCGCTGTTGGAAGTGGTGTCCCCCAGGGCACAGTTTTGGGTCCGACTTTATTTAATATATATAAATGACGTGCCAAAAATCCTAAACAACAAAGTAAGCCTCTACGCTGATGACTCGAAACTTATCGGTCCTGCAGACATAGCGGAGAATATTAAGTCCATCCAACTGGACCTCGATACATTCACTCACTGGACTAATATTTGGAGGCTTGAATTCAACGCATCAAAATGCAAGACTCTCCACCTTGGGAAGAAAAACCCACACACTCAGTACCATATGGATTGTAGGGATGGGTCCCGAAATGCCATTTCCAGCAGCCACGCGGAGAGAGATCTTGGTGACCTGGTAGATGACGAATTGAAATTTCATATTCATGCACAAGCGACTATTGTGAAGGCTAATCAGACTCTTGGCTTAATCAAAAGAACGTTCACTAGCAAATCTCCAACTGTTATGGCCAAGCTATACAAGAGTCTAGTTCGACCAAGGCTAGAGTTTGGAATGTGTATCGCATGCCCAATCAATAAGACAGACCAAGCAGCTCTAGAATCAGTCCAGAGGAGGGCAACGAAATGTATTAGAGACCTCTATGATGTCCCTTATCCATCCCGTCTCTGTAAGCTTAGAATACCATCTCTAACATATCGTCGCAAACGAGGCGATGTGATAACAGCATACAAGCTTCTAAATGCTGAGGATACCATTCCTGGCCTTTTCCAACCGGACAATTCAAATAGAACTCGTGGTCATTCTCAAAAGCTTTTCCGGAAACGAGCCAACACAAGACTAAGGAACACGTTCTTCTCAAATAGAGTTGTCAGCTTGTGGAACTCCCTTAGTGAAAAAACAGTAACCTCTAACAGCGTGGATGCGTTCAAGTCATCAGTGGATAGGGAGTGGCTCAACAAACCGTGGTGCACCATTTGGGACGCCACAGATGATGACTAACTATCATCACTCAAGCTGGCGGACACAGGATTCGTCCTATCGCTAGCAAGTGCGATTTAAGGTAATTTAAGGTAAGTCATCATCATCACCAAATATCATTGTTGAGTCCCAGTTAAATGCAACTCGTGAGCATAAAAAAATGAAACCTTAATTAAATTTGAACTCAAGAGTTATACCTCCAGGAAACAAGGTCAATTTTAACACTTAAAAGTTGAGTTTTGTTTGGGCAAATTTTTGTGCATAGGTTTTTTGCTGGGCTGAGTTTCGTTTAAGTATTTTGCTTTAGTTGAGTCTAGCATAGTTATGCCTAGTTGAATTTTGAGTGGATTGATAGCATCTTTGTTCATGGATGAACATAGACCTAACCCTTTTGATGGAAGAGAGCAAAGAACATTTTTGAGGAGGGGTCAAGACGGAAGTAGTGTATAAAAGGCTGCAGTTTTTTATTCTATATAATCGTTTGGATCAGTTATAGGGAAAAACAAGCCGGCGCTAGGAAAACCATGGCCATATATTTGTCTTTAAAATACACTTATTTATCTATCTATCTAATATGAAGAACAATTGTACCAAACACATTTTGCATGCAGACCCACTATATTTTACCTCCCCCCCCCCTAATGTGCAAATCTATAGCCCAAATTTATTTCTAAAGTAACAAAGAAACTAACAAAAAAAATCGGTGTGTTCTCAAATTTTGCACAGTGTAAACTTGAGGGAGTGGTGCATAATATACAAGTACCAAAATTCCTTCCCCCTACGAAAAAAAACTCAATTAATCTCAAATTTTTATTTTCCACGGGGGGGGGGGGGTATTTTCCAGGGGGGAGTTTCTCGGGGGGGGGGGGCTAAACGCCTAGAACCGAATTTTCAAGGGCTGAATTTTTTGGATCAAGTTTTTAGGGATTGGACTGCATATGTGTTCATTGAGGCTTACCTAGTTGAATTTTCTGTGTGATGACTTATTCAAGTTTATTTTAGGTACTGATTAGCCATAAAATAAGTCTATAAAACGTTAAGTTATTTTAAAATTTGTTTGCTATTAAAAAAATTAAAATCAACACTGGTAGTTCCAGTGAATTTTTTTCTTTCAGAGAATCAATTTGCATATTATTTTTTGTTTTTAATCTCTGTCCTACCTCTCCTTGTTTTCCTTTCCTTCGTTCCATCAAATTGAGTTTCAGTTTGATTTAATTGTCTCAATAATATTTCAGCTTCTTTTTTTTTACAGGGCTAAGGCTTAGGAATAGAAGCCTGTGAGTTTCTTCTAATTGCTAAAATGAATGTCTTTAGAAGAGCTTTAGGACTCGTCCGCCTTCCTGAGCTTTCAATTGACGCTAATTGCCACACTATTGGAATTTACATTTCCAGCAGAGGAATATGTGGCAAAACCCTAAGAGAAAAAGTCGACAAACCAGCACCCTTTCCTTACGAAAAGAAAAATTTCTACCCCTACATCCATGGTCTTTATGATGACTGCCGTGACAGATTTGATGAAAATTCAGCTATTATTTGTGTTGAAGGGATGCCCCATGCTGGTAAATCTAAACTGGCTGCTGGCCTTGCTGAGGAACTTGATATGAAGTATTACCCTGCAGTGTCAATGGATGAAATCTATAAGCAGCCCAATGGAGATGACATTCGAAATTATAGGGACGTTTTGCCTGGAAATGTCTATCCTTGGGATGTAAACGATTTTCTGAAGGACCCAAAGAATAAACATAATGGAAGGTTGCAAGTTGAAATTTATAAGCTGCGGTTTATGCAGTATGCAAATGCTGTCACTCATTTGTTAAGCACAGGTAAGTATTAAACAATTAATGATTTTTTTTTAAAAGGTACTTGGATAAGCGGGGGGGGGGGGTGCATAAGATATGTCCTGATGTTTTCCCAGGAATTTGTGCGAACTAACTGGGAAAAAGTGGTAGGAGGTAGTGGAGGGTTAAAATAGGAAAAAAAAATATAAAAATAAACAATAGGTAAATAACAAAGCTATAGTAAAAATAATAAAACTATAAAAGTATATTGTTAAGCCATGGATTATGCGGTATTGTAATAAAGTAATAAAAGGAAAACTAAGCACATACTAGTATCAAATGATTGATGAAATCTTTTAAAGTAATACATGGATAAATGAGGTGGGGGTGACCATAAGGTAGGTACTGATGTTCGTCCCAGGAATGTGAACAAATTGGCCTAAAAAGAAGTCTCCCATGTCTTTTTGGTGAAATCAAAGTTTTTTTCTGAATTGTGGGTGGGGGGGCTAAAATGAAAGAAAAATGCATTGGTAATCCATGGTTTGTGCTACTTGAATGCAGGATAGTGGGATAAAAGTAAATGTTTAGAGGGATATTTGGATGCATGGGGTGACCATACACATTTTGCTTCATATTAATCTCATTTTTTGTTTTTAATCTCTGTCCTACCTCTCCTTGTTTTCCTTTCCTTCGTTCCATCAAATTGAGTTTCAGTTATATGTGTGTGGGGGGGGGGAGGGGGCGTGCCTACAAGATAGTTCAGATATTCCTCTAAAGAATTCAGAATAATTTAACCTAAAAGAACTTCCGTGATTTTTGGGATATGAGAGTTTTTTCTGTGTGTGTGTGGGGGGGAAGGGTGTAGGGGAAATCGAAAAGAAAAGTACATTGTTAAGCCCTGCAATATATTAGTACATATGGTTTATGCTGTATGCAATGCTGTAACTCATCTATTAAGCACAGCACAGGTAAAATATTTACTTAAAAGGAGTTTTCAATTTTTGGGGGTATCAGAGGGTTTTTTGGGGGGTCAATTGAAAAAAATTTACACTGTCAAGCCATGCAACATATAAGTGTGTTGTATTTCATTAAACCCTCTCTGGCAATTGTTAAAAAAAACGAATTTTCCATGTTTTTTTCTTAGAGGGGGGGGGGTCAGAGGTTTTTTTTTTCCTGTGGGGTTAAAAAGGGAAAGAAAAGTACATTGTTAAGCCATGCTTTGCATCTGTACTAGTGCTGTAACTTATCTATTAAAAACAGGCCAGTATCAAACATTAGATGCATTCTTTAGAGGGATACTTGGATACAAGAAGGGGGGGGGTCAAGATAGGTCCAGGTGCGCCTTCCAAGAATTCAGAAAAAAAAATTACCTAAAAGAAGTTTTCCATGTTTTAGGGGAGATCATAGGGTTTTTCTGGGGGGGGGGGATGGAAAAGAAAAGTAAATGGTTAATCCATGAAATATATTATATTAGTACATTGTACTTTATTACAGTGCTTATACCATATGTGACCCTCTCTGGCATGACAAGGTCAAGAAGATAAGGGGGCATAGTTCATTGGATTGAATAAGAAGGTGGAATCACAGATTTTCATTTTCCATCGTTAATTTACCTGTATAGGGATAAATGTATAAGGATGTGAGTAAATGGAATGATGCTTCCTATTTTTCCTCAGATATATCAAAGTATCCGAATAATAGTTTTGACTGATTTTTGCTTTTAAAGAAAATTATAGATATTTTAGCTGACTACTTTAAATGTAAACATATAATTTGAAGAGGTATATTGATGAATAGGTCAGCTAAGTTACTCATCGCTTCTTCTTTGGTGAGGGGAGGGGGCTAGACCAGGTGACTGGCCGTCCAGAAAATTAAAAAAAAATGCCTTTTTTTTTGGGGGGGGGGGGGTGGGGGCGAGGGTCAGAAGTTTTATCCAGGGTGATTTAAAATATCAACAAAATTGTAAACTGCTTGAAACTGCTTATAATTTTAAATTATTCACATTTTTGCTGCTTTAATATTATCATAGTATAGGTCTATTGTTGAATTTGGCGCTGCTAATTTATATTGGTTCTGTCAATTTAATTTTGAATGTTAATCTATTTGGTGCATCTTAAAACTGTACTGCGCATGGGAAGAGAATGCTCGCCCAAATGAAAAAAGAATGAAATGAAAGATCTATTTCGCTGTTAAAAAAAGAATGAAATGAAAGAAGACTATCACAAATACCCATTACCGGGCCATCAATTTTATTCTTTAAGGCCACTATAGCTTTTGAATGTTGTGCTTGTTTTATTTACGACATGGCCTTATGCATGAGGAAGTGTCTCGCCTATCTTGATTCAGGATCATAAAAGGATCACTCAAGGATTGGTCCATCGCGCTCACCCTCAAAATTTGCTAATATACTTAAAACAGAGAGGTGGACATGTTAACGTTATTAAGTTATCATTATGTCAGAGTTGATATACTTCATAGTTTGAGAATCCATGGCGAGGCTCTAGAGCTCGATTACCTGCTTAGGAAATGGTCAATTTTTGTATAAGTCAGATAATATTTCAGGGGGAAGTAATGGTCACTCTATAAAGAGTCTTTCAGTGAAAATGCCATCTTATATCAATCACCTTGTGTCAGTATGCTTTCTAAAACGAATATGTGCCTGCGTGTCACAATATACTATGTTTGACAAAAAAAAACGAAACAATGTATAGTTAAATAAGAAACCAAGAACAAGTGTGATTTCCAGAGGGAAAAAAAGCAAACGAAAAGGCAAAGCAGGTATTTCAGCAAAGATCTCCATCAAGCCGTCCTCAGTGCTCAAACCAAAAAAAAAAGATAGGAAAGGGAAAAGAAAATCAAATATGAAACAAAAAAACTAACTTTTTGAATGAAATCATAGCAAGACAGAAATAATAGAGAAAAGTCTCTTCTACGTTTCGATATAGTTTAATCCAAAAAGCTAGTTTTTTTAAAATATAATTTTGAGACTGAGA
>CM051259.1:36335084-36372584 GCA_027921565.1 Artemia sinica | reverse complement strand
AGATCAGGTGGGTTTTTTATAAATCTGAGCTTTTTGTTGTAACGCTACCTTTTTTTGCATTCTGAATCTAAAGATCTAAAAATTCCAGAAGAAATTGTTTTATTTTTTAAAATAATTTTTGAAAATTATTTAAATGAAATTTGGCCATAAATCATGCAGACAAAGGTTCATTCCAGGTGGTGGTAAATTCACAGTAAAATGCAAAACAGATAAATTACTTGAAAAATCGTACAAGTTTTGATATTTTATGGAAGCCCAGACCCCAAGCTCCCACTTCCCAGTACGTATCTGGTTATGATAAATTACCACTCTGTCAATCAAAAACTGCCGTCTGGTTACTGGTTAAAAATCTAAAAATGGGAAGATCCCACTTCCCCGTACATATCTGGCAATGATAAATTACCGCTGTGTCAGTCAAAAACTGGCATCTGATTACTCGTTGAAAATCTGAAAATGATTATTACCTCAAACCAACAAGTGGTAAAGATTTTAAGAAAACCAAATATTTTATATCTCAAAATCCTCTATTAATAAACCTTAACTTAAGACGTAATTAAGGCCATTTTATTAATGTGGTAACAGCAAAATTTGGTAAAATTTGAAATGTTCCTTACTTTAGATGAAAAAGTGTTATAAACATTTAGAAAACTAGTATTTAATATCTTAAAATCTGTTACCAATAAACTTCATTTTATAACATGTGTCCAATCTGTAACCTCAAGTTCAATATCTTTGGGTTTTTTAATTGGGGTTTTAGTTTCTCTCATAGTATCATAATTATACAAGACCTCTTTTTATGTCTTCAAATCCCGTCTCTTTTCAATGGTACTAACATCTTTGCTTTCTAAAACTAATAACTTCATTCATCTACCACCTACACTTGCAAATAAAAAAATATAAACTTTATTAATAAAAAGATTAAATTTCCCTAGTTAACACTTTGAGTACCAAAATATAAGAATAAAAATATTTTGGTCCCTGGACCTATTTAGCTCTATTCACACCTTAAAAATACTGATTTTCTTAAAAAAATGTATTTAGTTGTTTCAAAATTATGTCGGTTTTTAGGGCAGTATCACATTTTTGTCAGTGTCAACACGTTGAACCGTGAAAATAAATAAGCAAAACTAATAGTTAGATTGTATTTTACTTTTTATCCAAAAAATCTAAATATTCATAATATATTCATTCCCAAAATAACTACACTTTCAAAGGAGGGCTACATTTTCTCAAGTAGTTTGGTGCCGCTTGAATTTTTTGTTATTTTTGGCTGACTTTCCACCTACGTTTTTTTTCTAAATCTAAAAAAAAAAAAAAATCAAAAACTGTATTAATTTGTATTATTGCACATTAATAAAATGATCTTAATTATGTCTTAAGTTAAGCTTTATTAATAGAAGATTTTGAGATATTAAATATTTGGTTTTCTTAAAATCTTTACCACTTGGTGATTTGAGGTAATAATCATTTTCAGATTTTCAACGAGTAATCAGATGCCAGTTTTTAATTGACAGAGCGGTAATTTATCATAACCAGATAATTTTTCTAAATAAAAAATCTAAATATTAATAATCTATTGATTCCCAAAAACAACTACACTTTCAAAGGGGGGGGGGTACATTTTCTCTACTATTTTGGTGCCGTTTTTTTTTTTTTTTTTTTTTTTTTTTTTTTTTTGTTTTTTTTTTTTTTTTTTTTTTATTTGGTGCCCAACACTACAAAAACTGCATATGAAAATCTTTCAGTTGAAAATTGAATTCCACTTTTTCCCTATTTTTTTTTAAGATATATATGTCTCTGTAAGTTTACACTTAACCCGTTCAAACAACCAGGTCATTCTCCCTGCCCTTGAAACTGTAATAGATATAATTTTGGTTCTGAAACCAAACTGTACCTGCTTAGTCGTTTTACAGGGGGCTTGTCTACCTTCTTTTCCATACCTTCCTCAGTGGCAACAAAATTACAAAGATCCAGCAAAAAGACATTTTTTTTCTCCAAAATTCTTCTGTTTATATTATGTTCCCTTTCTCCAATTTTACTCATTAATGCCCACACTAATACATTGATAACATTATCTTCTTATCTTGTTACACTAAGATAGACTTGGCAGTTATAGAAAGTTTTTCATTTCCTGTTTTTAACCTTTTTGTTTTGATCATTTTCACATAGCCCGTTTTACTGGCCAATAATTTAGAAACACCTTTACGCAACTATTTTTTGTTTTTGTAATAGACCATTAAAATGGTTTCAACCTGTCTCTGAAAATTGTTTATCCTAGAATGGGAAGAAGTTTGTCGAAGACTGTTATCTTTTAAAATGCACAAAGATATATGCATGATCATTAGTTTTATGAGAGAGATATTTTTCTTCTTTCCTTCTAAGTTTTCCTGCAATTTTGAACGAGTCTGACAGTTAGGTTTAAAGCCTACTTCTGACGAAAGATGGTAGTTTCTTTCCAACGAAACGAGGAAGTAACGCCACTATTTGAATTATGGCTGTTATATCAGAATGAAATCAAAGTTTTATTTATTTCGAACCGAATTTCACCAATCGAGAGAATGTTAGGTTCTGATGTTAGAATCTAATCAGAACTCTAATGTGAGGTTTCGATAGGAGCCGAATTTTTCTTCAGCAGTCGCATTCCACACAGCCCGGTAAAAAAAAAATGTCTTTGCTTACGAATATTCGGTTTGCTTTTGCTTCGAATCAAAGTTAAAAAATTAGTTTCTCATACTGGAAAAATTACCTTTATAATAAGTAAAGACTTCCTATTTATGTGCGAATAAAAATTGTTATTGATGCTTGATTTTAGATATTTGTCCAAAATAAAATTCGTACTTGTTTGAAAATGAAACATCTTTTGGAAGAATTCAAAGATTTCTGCTGTCAATGAGGCATGCCATCTGGATTCCACATACCGATGTCTTGGTAATACGGGACCCAGAGTTCGAACTCAGATGTATTAACCCACTGGTAGGCCCGGATTTGATTCCAATTATGAGATTATGCGAAAGCGTTTCCATAACAATTCAAACAACAAGAAGAAGAAGACATACTTGTCAATTGGGTGTTATTGTTCAAAAATTTTATCGTCCTCTGTTTAATACAAAACAGAAATGAACCGAATATTCTCCCAGATGTAAAGACTGTTGCTTGGCCTAGACGAGTTAGATATCAGTGTATTCTTGATATGTAGTGTTTTAGTGCTTTAACGTTGTATTTTGGGTTTTTCTGCCTTCCTTTCTCTTTAAGGTAGAAGCTGAGCCGTGACCGCAACCCGCCTGCCAATGAGGGGCTACTTTGGGGGTCGTGGAACCGGTATAATGCCTATACCTAGGACTTGTAAGAGAAGAGGAGGCAAAACACTCAACTTGTGGATAGTTCAGCTTTAGAACCAGCAGTGACAACAAGTTGTTAGAGGATCGCTGTTGGAGAGTTCTAGAAACTTCCACTATCCAATCATAGACGGTGAGCTGGGAGTGTTTAGCAATAACCTCCACATCAACTGCCGTTAGAGAGCTCTAGTAACCTCCGCTAGCCAACCATAGACGGCGAGCTTGGAGAGTGTAGCAGCCACCTCTAAATCAACTGTGCCAGCCTGATGTAAGTTGAGTATAGCTCGAACTCTGCAACTTATACCTGTACTTGACAACGGAGAAAAACAAGACTGTACCATGAGTGAATATTAGTATTGTATTTGTTAAATAAAGTATTTTATTTGTTAATTAAAGTAGTTTTAGCTACATCTTATGTAGATATGAACACCCTACCACGCTAACCAATGTGTTGTCCTTGTAAAGGCTTGATCACCCCCCACAGGGGACTGAGAAGACGGTATTTCCCGAGAGAAATACACCACACTTTATACTTTCTTATCGGTTTCAGTAGGGGATGTTCAAGTCTCCACGAGGATAAGACCTTGGGTAACGTGGTAGGCAGATTTTTTATCTACTGAAGATGTTGCTAAAACTACTCTATTTAACAAATAAACTCTATACAATACTAATATTCACTCGTGGTACAGTCTTGTTCTTCTCCGTTGCCAAGTACTGGTATAAGTTACTGAGATTTCGAGCTTATATTCAACTTGCACCGGGCTAGCACAGTTGATTTGAAGGTGGCTGCTACACTCCAAGCTCACCGTCTATGGCTAGCTAGTGAAGGTTACTAGAGCTCTCCAACGGCGATCCTCTAACCACTTGTTGTCAATGTTGGTTCTAAAGCTGAACTATCCGCGAGTTGGGTCTTTTGCCTCTTCTTCTCTTCCAAGTCCTAGGCATTATACCATTTTCACAACCCCCAAAGTAGCCCCTCCATTGGCTGGCATGTCATGGTCAGCTTCTACCTGAAAGAGAAAGGAAGGCAGTTTCTTTTCTTTTTTTTTGCCAAATGACTTAAAATATTCTTCAATTTAGCCAGCACAGTGAGATGCTTGTCTATGATTGGACGGAAATGGGAGACGAAGAAGTTGTAGTGGAAGATATTGAACGAATCAACTTTGATCGCCAACTGGATCCAGACAATCAATTATTTAAAGACTGGCGTAAACTTGAATTCAGACATCAATGGAATGATATACGTTACAGGTGAGTCCATAAGCATGTCTATGTCCGTGTATATGGACCATGAAGCATGTCCATGAGTCCTTTCTTCATAAAAACGATATAACCCAAATTCATGATCTACCCCTTAATTTTCCTGTTTTTATTGATCTGCCTATTTTTGTGATTTTTTCTTTCGTTTGAGCTCGTATAATTAAAAAGCTTTTCTCGTTAAAGAGGCTTAATCAAGTACAGATCCTTTCAAATTCAATTCAATTTGGATTTTCAAATCCTTAGATGAATATAAAATAATCGTATATAATAAATAAGTTGATAGCTAAATGAAATAATAAATAAACTAATGTAGTTAATATTTCAGAATGACATTAGAAAATGTGTGTACGTATGGGAGGGGCTTTGGACTTCCTCCTCCTCAAATTCAACTTATGCTTTTCATTTGGTTGTTTTCGTTCATCCATTCATTGTTGTGATTTTTTTCATTTGTATGAGTCAATATAATTTAAAAGCTTTTCTCCCTAAAGATCATTAAATATAAAATGATTGAAAATAATAAACTAATTAATAACTAAATGGTAAAATGAGTAAGTGAAATAATAAAGAAATTGATAGAATCGCTATTTAGAAAACACATTAAATAAGGCACATACGCATGGAAAAGGCTTTGGATCATGTCTCCTCTCTAAAACTGCATGACATTTAATGTCATTCTTTTGTTTTTATTAATTTGCCCATTGTTTTTAATTTTTTTTCCATTTGTCCCATATAACAGGTCCATATAAATTAAAAGCTTTTTTTTCTAAAGATGCTTTACCAAGTTCAGATCAGTTGAAATTCAATGCAAGTCTTTAAATTAATATAATTCAAAACTGTGAATAAATCAGTAAGTAAATGACTTAATCATAAAATAAATAAATAAAATAATAAATAAATTGATATAATTACTAGTTAGAAAAGACATCCAAAAAGGCATTTACGCTTGGGAGGGGCCCGGATCATGTCCTCTCCAATAACCCCATAATTCTGTGATTTCACATGTTTTCTTTATTTTTATTCTGCAGCTTTTAAGAATCGATATAGCTCAAAAGCTTTTTTCCTCGAAGATGCTTTATCAAATATAGATTCCGTAAATCAATAACAAATCCTTGAATATTGGTGGACATGCTACAATAACAATAATCATCATCATCCTGTCTTATCCTAAGGCAGGGACTTACATAGGAAGGAAGTTGGGATTTTCGTGCATGAATTGACATAGGATGGGGTCCAGGTGCGGGGGGGGGGGGGGGATGCTTCTGTTTTGGTGCCCTTGGTAGCTCAAAATTTTATCATCAATAGTACTGAAATAAGTATTGGAACTAATTTCAAGGTCATTAAAAAAGAAAGGGTCTCAGGGCCCGCTCCCCCCTGAAATCCTGAATTTCATTGAATTTCTATGCACTTCTTATTCAACTTATCAAAAAAATGAACCCCCCCCCCCCCCCCGATAAAAAAAATCATGTGTATCGTCCTGTCCTAAGGTAATTCAGCGTTTGAGTACTTTTCTTCTTGTTTCTTTTTTATCTTAGATTATGATATGTTCCCAAGAAAATCTCATACTTTTCTTAATAATCGCTTGTTTGTTTGTTTTATTTGCGTTTTTCAAAATCACGAAAAATTCAAGTTGATGATACGTGATGTGGTATCATCAGCTGTTTCATAACTTTAATTTTTTTATATCCTCTTTGAAGACGCAAAAGAAGTTTGCAATCGCTGAGTTTTATACTTACACTTTTTCTGAGAAGATTTATGAGCAAGAAAGTATGAGCAACGAGCAGTATCTCAGAAAATGGATAAAATATATAGAAAAGGGAAAAGAAATAATTCATAAATTAATTAATAGAAAACAGTTAAATAAATAAATAAATAATAATATAAATTAATAATCAAAAAATAATTAAGTAGAAATAAATTAAATAAACAAAGGGTCAATTTGTAAATGCACCAATGAAATAGGGGACAAATTTGTTTGCAAATCTGGTCGCCCGGTACTTGACGGATTTTTGTGCGTTGTGATGCCTGGTATGTCTGCTGATCCATGTGGAAGAATAGGCTGCCGCTTCTCGTCTGCTAATATCACTTCAAATTTCATTAATAGATCATGTCTTCGATCGAACAAAGTGGACAAAAGAACTAATCGGCACTTTCGTAGCTGCTGTAGCGGGGTCTCAGCATTATTTTAGTAGCATCTTCTTGAGCATCTTGTGATTCCGCTGACAGATAAGCAGAGTTCTGAGCTTGGTTGGCCCAAACGCGGCAGCAATACTCGAGGCGTATACAATCAGAAAATTAAGATTTGCAGGTTGTTTGATGGGTAATATCAACTGCACCCTATGCTCTAACCGACCGACCTGTAATTTTGAGAATAAATTATTTATTGTTATTTATTATTTATTTATTGTATCTAGTATTTACAATGTTATGATTAATTATATGTTATTTACTACTTAATATTCATTTGTTTAAACAATTATTTATCGAAAATTTATTTTCTCAACGTCCAGTGTAGCGGACATCACAAGGATAGGCTATTTTGGAACGATCTTGAATGCATTAAGACAAATTGCTTAGGACTGCTGAAAAAGCCTGAAATAGGGTTTATACGGGAATATCCCAAGCGTACTTTTGTCCGTGGCGAGTAGTGACCTTTGCGTATAATACTATCAACATGCAGCTTAAATAACCTTGTAAATTTTACGCTTAGTATTGTTGTAGAGAAGACAGCAGGGTGCGGCACATCTGGAATAATCGTTTCCAAACAAGAAAAGCACGAAGAACAATAGGGAAATCTTTTTGCAAGACAGTGGAGATAACTTGAATGAATATTTCGGCCCTATGTCCAAGGGCCGTCCTCAGCAAGACAAAAATATATAAAAGAAAAAAGACTCACAACAACATGCGATCAATAAAACCAAAAATTAAAATGTTTTCAAAGCAGTCCTAGCATCCTTACTTCAGCGAAGTTCAACCAGGACTGATAAAAAAAAATATTCATTCAAATTATCTCCACTGTCTTGCAAAAAGATTTCCCTATTGTTCTTCGTGCTTTTGTTGTTTGTTATGGAAAGGCAGTGTGGTCTTCGTCGCTATTTTATAATCGTTTCCCGCTTGAGTGAATTGAACCGTAGAACTTCAAATTTTCGAATTGATTTTGAATGGAGTCAGACAAATTTGAGATGAAAAAAAAAACTTTCAAATTTTGAAAAAACATTAAAAAAAATGAATCCATTCAAATTTTTGAATGGATTCAGACAAATTCAACATGAAAAAAGGTCATCTTGTGTTGTCAAGCAAAAAAATTACGGAGCTAATTTTAAAAAGTGGCTTACATTACCAGTTAATTTGTTGTATTTATCTCTATTTCTTTTAATTACATCTCGAGTTCCTTTTTAACTTTTTGCTTTTTCATTGAAAAATTTTTTCTTTTTTTTTTTCTTGTTTTATATATTACTACCATCTCTGAAAAATAGGATTGTATCAATATTTTCCTGAATTGCTTTTTGTATTTTATAATTAAATGATTGACTTTTATTTCAGATTAGGAACATGCCACTGTTTCTAACATGGCACTGGCACTAGTAAGAAAAACTTTTCTTCCACTTCAGACTTCTCCTCAAGGGATCTTTTCTTGGGAAAGGGATCTTTTTATGATCAGGGAGATTGACGCCCTTTCCGTGGCACGATTTTGGCAGGCATTGCTGGCTTCATTCCATCCAATCTCAGCAGCGCACTCTACAATTTCCCTGGCTAATGATCAGACACTAGGCAGGGTGACTGGATAGTGATTGAAATTAGCAGCAGTAGGTGTCATTTTGCACCTACTCCTCTCAGAGGCACTGCGAAATGGTTGTCAACACTACTCCTTAAAAAGTGACTTAATTATTAGTTAATTTATTTTATTTGCCATTTTCTTTTTATTTTTTCTCGAGTTCCTTTTTAACTTATGGATTTTTAAGTGTGCTAAAATCACTGACAGATTTTTTTTTAAATAGTTTTTCTTCTTTTTTTTACATCCCTGTTACTACTGAACAATAGAATTATATCAGTTTTTTCATGAATTACTTTTTGAATTTTCAATTAATTGATTAATTTTGATTTCAGATTAGGAACATGTAAGAACAGACTTGAAACTCTATTTGAGATACCTACCCATCGGGTGCCAGAACTATTTGTGCCAGGAGACGAAGCAGAAGCCTTATACCTTGTTCAAGACAAGGTAATTTCTATTCAATTAACTGATTTTTGGAAACACCAGCACGCCAGGGCAAAAATCGAGGATTCCGTCTCTCACGACAATACGGGGCAAAGGGATTAAGTATAGCTAAAACCTCTATGCAAAAAAATTAATGTAAAGTGTTTATTATGGCTCATTCACATTAAACCGTAGAACAGTTCACACTAACATAACTTACGACTTTATAGTTTTATTATGTATTTTATGGAGCAAATTTTGTTCGTAACATAGCCAGTACAACAGAAATCAGGAATCAACAGATTCTTTTAAACTAAAATCAACAGATTCAAATTAAGTAAAATGAAAATATAAAGATTAACAGATTAATTAAAAATAACAATTAATAGATTCATGCAAAGTCTTTTCCGCTTGATAATATCTCAAAACTCCATTCCGCGTTATAAATTGTGTATAGTTTGCTCATGATGATTGTGATGATTTAAGACGATGATTATGATGGATTTATGGATTTTTACATTAGCCTAGTTTGACATGAGTTTTTTAACTGTGAAAGGTTATACTTGCCGTATACAACCACATAGCATAGAAAATCACGTACGTAGTGTAAAAGCAGCTTTAGGCTTCAAAATTATAATATGAAGATCATAATATGATATGTTAGCCACAGAAAAAAAAGAGACTACTTTTAAATTATCTCGTGACTCAAAAGCTTTTCGTTCTTCTACCTGACTTCAATTTTTATATAGAAAGACCAATCATATTTTAAAAGGCAGGGTTAGGCGATTCCTTTTCTGCCTTGCCATTAACGCATACGAAAGTTTTGTTGGATCCCTACTATAATCGGTTAGGGCGTTGGAATTGCAATTCTATGTCCGTAAGGGGAGGGGTTCGAGCCCTGGTTAATGCTAACTATTTGATTTAAAACGGGGGTGAGCCATGTGACTGTAAGCTGAGCCAGAGTCGACCCAGCTCCAAATGTGAGCCTGGAAAAATCTAGAGGAAAAACACCGGGAGCGTCAGATGATTTGCCCCCATCTGCATATGGCATTCCAGGCAAAGGCAGAGTATCAGAAGATCAGTTCCTGCACTAATATACCGATGAAACATTAACAACTACGCGGAGGATTGGTGTCCCCAGCGAAAAAAGTTACGAAAACACATCATAGACGTACACCAATGGTTTTTAATTGGCCTTTTTACCTCGGAATTATCGCAAAGTAATTCAATTGTAGTCCTGCCCACTCAATGCGACAGTATAGTATAAATTAAGTATCTATACTATATACTATTTCTGACTATATGTTATTTGTATATACTCATTTTATACTACTTTACTATAAAAATTGAAAATTAAATTGATGCCTCCTTCCTACATTTTTAGGAATTGGCTCCTGCAGCTTACCTACCGCCTCATATGACGCATCAACTTACCTCATTGAACAAAAAGTTATAAGTAACAGAAAACAGCATTCGCTACTTACTCTTTCCAAATTATATACACTCCAAAAATGCCGGGAGCTTTTAAGGTGTAAACGCTTTGAATAGGAATTATCAACTTAAACAGTTTTTCGTTCAGCATCGACTTATAATATCGATCATCGAGTTCGATATCGAGAAACGTTGTTCCCATAGTTTGGGAGGGATATTAGATGATTGGCTGGGCTTTTCTTTTTGTGTTACATTTTTCCACCCAAGTCCTGGGCTATTAGTAATATTTTCAGAAAAAAATGGAACGAATAGTAGCTCTATGCTTTTCCAGATCTTTTGAAAAACGGCGTTTGGTGGATAAACGGATCTGATTTACAACACCAGTTCTGGAGCGGCCGCAATCTATCTAGATACTTAGCAAAAATTTGGCCTTATTACAAGCTTCAGCAAGTAAAGGATTCTGGACCAGCCCTTCACTTGGGATCCAACTTGTACTTCAGGTCGAGGGTCAAGGGACAAACTGCTTTTCTGCTTGCAAAAAGGCATGTGAAATAAGTGACGCATATATATTTAATTTGAGACGAGTTTCATTTTGTTCAAGACGGAACCAAATTCTGGAGAAGCTCAATGGTATTTTTATCTTTGCGAGAAGATTATCAATGTAATACTGATACTGGAGTATATCAACCTTATTCCATTCTACATGCCACTACAGCATGCCACTTAGATTCTTGGATTACTCGTGCACAATTAAATAGAGCCACAATGCTAAAAGACAAAGGCAAATGATCAGATACTACAAAATCATTAAGTACGGTTACACTTACTGTACGACTAGCAATACTACTGGAAACAAGCACGTGATCAAGTTTGGACACTGATCTTGAGGAGTGTATATATTAGAAATCAGCAGATTTGGGTAGAAGAGCACTTTCATTTGGAATCAGGCTAAGAAGCAGAGCCGTACTTAGATTATCGCTTTTCAACAAGTCACAATTAAAGTCCCCCAACAGAACCCATTGGAGGTGCAAGGCTCTAATTTTACTCAAACATTTTCCCAATTTTCTTCATGCTAGAGCAAACTTCGTTTCAGAATTTTCGTCTCTATAGTCTGTCGGCAGGTGTGCATTCACAATGACAGTATCACCTACTTTCATTGCAAAAAATGGTCAGATTTTGCAAACATTTCAGAGTTAGTATGTCTATGTATTATTGTAGCAAGTCCACCTGAGGGGCGCCCTTGTTTTCCAGGCCTCTTCGCGGATACAAAGTGGAGCACATGTGATGGCACTATATTGAGTAGTTTCATATTGTAAGCAGAGAGAAAATGTTCCTGTATGCATATGATTTCTTTAGTAAGGCAAAGTTGTTCTACCACGGCGATTTTTGCACTGAGATTACCATTTAGGTTCCATGACACGACGCGCCTTTTAGTATAGGGCTCAACCATTTCGAATGGATTAGCTTTTTGGCTTCAAAGTCTTGTTCGACGGGCAGTTAGCATGGTAGCACGTGTGTTCTGTGCTTTGACAGTTCAAACAGTCGATCGGGTTCTGATACTGACTTTCTTTCGTCACACCGTGGTAATTTTGAGTGCAGTGGCCACATTTCTTGGCATTTTTACACTGTGTTGATATATGGCCGATTTCGTGACAAATGAAGCAACTTTTCAGGGGGTAAATAAATTATGGGGTTAAATAAATTATGGGGTTCTGAAGATTTTAAAGTCAATTTTAATAGACATTTTCGTGGCAGTAACAAGGGCATCTTTGCTTGGAAAATAGAGCTTGAAGACGGGTGATTTCCCACATTTTTCAGCTTTCTCACAACCGGCTATTAAACTTTGCATATCCTCTGCACCAAGAGACTCGGGAATCTCTCTAACTATACAGATATGTGAGGGAGTTTTATTTTTGCATCGGAACCCAGCTTTTGATTGTTAATCGCAAGTGCCAGTTTCTCCGCAGTAGCCTTTGGCGCAACGGCTAGCTGCCATCCATTCTTTCCTAGTCTGCGCTCAACCTTAGAAGTATCAAGGGCTTCATCACACGCAGATTCTATAAACGCTTTCTGCTCCGATGGGGTTTTCAGTGTCGGGGGTTTTGTAACAACTACAGAGTAAGACAGCTTTGTGGGGGCGTTTGGTTGGGTAGGGAAACTGGTATGAGTAAAAAAAAATATAAGTCACCTTTATTCAGTCATTCCATGTAGCATTCAAACGACGACACATATCATTTTTACTTTAGTTGTTACGCATGCACTTATCTCTTCTCTGCATGCAGGGACATCGGTAGACTCAAAATGACAAATTTAGGTAGTTAACACTTTTCTTTAGCCGATTTGGCAAAGGATTTTACAATATCCAAGGCATTTTCTTCATCCTTAACTGATTTACGGAAGGGGTCCGGTAGGCCAGATTTATGTAGGATCAATTCTTTTGCACTCAGTATATTATCTCTGGAGAAAAACCACAGCGCGATTAATAATCAATTGATGTTTTATTCCGACTAGCATTGCTCTCGAAGAAAAATTTAACACCGCATTCCAAACGATGTTTTCCGTGTCTATATTTTATATTCATTATGTCTCTATATTCAAGTCAGGACGATGTATCCAAAAATCAGTCTTCGCAAAAATATAATTAATATCAAGAAGCAACCCGTACCCCCAAGAAGGTGAAAATGTAATATGTGTATGTACCCTAATACTACCCTATATCCAAAGGTTATAAAATACTCAAAGAAGATAATATAGTGACATCATGAAACAATTTAACTCTTATACCTACTACACAAGGTATTTACCTATTTTATACTCAGGTCATATCCAGGATTTTGTTCGGGGGGTGTTGTACAAAAAACTAAAAAAAATCAGAGGGTGTTTTTACAAAAAGGGATAATTGATTATCAAGGTTCTGTATGAAAAATTTGTTTACATGTATTTTTGTTACTTTTGTACGAGTCGGACAAACATTTCATGGAGGGGGGCAAAATTGGTAACCCTCCTCCCCCCCCCCCTCCCTAGGATATGGCCATGGTTATACCAATGCTTGTTATGCTGCAGTAGTCACTAAACCCAAATGAATTCATTCAGGCGTCAATTAGTCTCATAACACCCAATCGACTGTAATCAGAAACTCGTCATCATGCCTCACAAATGAACTGAAACACATTTTCGTACGTGCCTATATGAATGAGGAACATAAGTGTTTTAACATGAATATATTTCATTCTTTCCTTAAGACGAAACTAACGGGCCTTTATTTGAATAACCTATTTAATTAAAGACTTTGGGTAGGAAAAGCCTCCTCTCCCCATTTCTGTGCGAGCCTAGTTTTGAATTTTTAAGTTTTAATTTTTAAGAATTGTTTTTTTTTTCTCCTTTCATTGTCTTTTTTAAAAATATTTTTTTTAAAAGTTAATTAAAAGGTTGTTAAAAAGCTTCCAAATTAAGAAACATGTTTTTGCATTTCCCTTTGGTAGTATATTGTACTAGTGAAGTGCTATACGTTTTTCAGAAAGTCTTTAATCTTGTGTATTTATTTTTCAGATTCAAGGCAAATATGCTACAGGCTTCAATCCAAAAGCAGGCGATAGCGTATTATTTAAAATTTAGAGTGTAATTCCTATATTTTATCACAATTTGTGTTATAGATCCTGGCAGTGATCCAAAATAAGTCCTGAAATGAAGAGTTTAATAAAATATGAATATCAACGGTACTATTAAAGTTTCGTCTTTAGTGTGCACATATTTGTTACTATTTCAGCTGTAGGTACGGTCATGTACATATGAGCTTATTTTGGCCGGGGAGTCAAATGTAAAAAGACGCAGAAAACAGTCAAATTCCGCGAAAAATGTATTGAAAAAATTTTTGGTTCGTACAGATTTTCCTATATGAAAGATCTTGGAAATTAGCCAAAATAAATCGTGAATTAGTCTGCAACAATAAAAAAAAGTCTTGCTTAAAGTTCTATCTTAGTTTACATAGATTTTTTACCATTTAGACAGTTGATACTGTTGTATACCCATGAGCTTATTTTGGCAGGGGAGCTAAATTTGAAAAGACGCAGAAAAGGCTGAAATATGTAGAAAACATTTGAAACATTTGTCCGGTCGTGGAGATTTTAATAGATGAAAGTTCTTAGGGATTATTAAATCGTGAAAAAAAGAGAAAACAATAACTGTCCTTTGTTTCAAAGCTCTACCTTTAGTTTACACAGATTTGTTAGCATTTCGTCGGTTGGTATTGTTGCATTCGCAGGAACTTATTTTGGCAGGGAGCCAAATTTGAAAAGACGCAGAAACAGGCGAAAAACGTGAACAATATCGAGAACCTTGGGTTTGTACAGATTTTCTCTTATGAAGGATCCTGGTAATTATCCAAAATAAATCGTGGAATAAAAAGTTTGAAACAATTAATATCCTTTGTTTTAAGTTATATTTTTAGTTAACATAAATTTGATACCATTTCGACGGATGGTAAGGTTGCGTTTGCAGGAACTTTTTTGGCAGTGGTGACGCAAAACAGGTGAAAAATCAGCAAAATATAGGAAATTGTGTGATCGCACAGATGTTACCATATACAAAACTTGGGAATTACTCAAATTGAATCCTGAAATAAAATGTCGGAAACGATGAATATCCTTTGTATTATTAAAGTTTTATTTTCATTTGCATAGATTTGTTACCGTTTCAGCTGTAGACACGGTCATGTAATGCTTGGATATATTTCGGCAGGGATCCAAATTTAAAAAGAAGTGAAAACAGGAGGATTTCACGAAAACGAAATCGTGGAAAAGATTTCACATATAAAAGATCTTGGCAATTGCCGAAAATAAATTCTAAAATAAAAAAGTTTTGAACAATGAATGTACTTGGTGCCATTGAAATTTAATTTTAATCTCAGTCAGATTTTACCATTTCGACTATTGGCACGGTCGCACAACGCATGAGCCTATTTCGTCAGGGGAGCCAAATTTGAAAAGACAAAAAAAAATACATGAATTTTTTAGTAATATTGTAAATTGAGGGATAAGTCATAAAAACGTCCCAATGTGAAAGATCTTGGCACGAAATAGATTTAAAATATCTGAATGTAAAAATAATCCCCTTCACGACAAGTGCGTTTGATCTGGAATTTAGTCAAAAGGTGGATAAATTACGCCTTGTTGAAACCATAGATTTTCTTTTGTCCAAATTCTTTGAGGGTCAAATTTGCAAAGACGCAGAGACTTGCGAACTATGCGAAAAATATAGGGGAAATGATAAAAATCTTGATCTCTTGTGGAAGGAGGTGGGAGCGAGTTCAACTCCCCTTCCCTGTGTATGGTCACCGCTTCTTGGACTGAGCGATGACGAAAAGTGACTCATACCAGAGACCGTCATTATTAGTTTCATTAGTTTCAATTAGTTCCATATGGGCCACACAGTGCTTAGGGTAGGTGTAGAGGTTGGGATTTTTTCAGGGAGGGCGTCAAAAATAATTGAAAAAGACAATCTTAGATCGCATTTTATTCAAAGGGGCTGTAATTTCCAGTTGGCGTGATTATAACCCCCCCCCCCCCCCTCATCCTCCTGATGGGCAGGTATATACTAGTTTAACAATAAAATGTTTGTTTTTCTAAAGGTGAATGAACGAATGAATTTTATTTTCCACTAAAAAAATGCGTTACTAGTTTTGTAATATACATAAAAAAGATTAAACAACAAAAGAAAAATGCACAAAACAACCAATAGACACTATAGGGGATAATCCTTTTAGAAATATCTTTTGTTAATTGCAAAAAGCGCCAGCCGTTTCCTTTCCAATTAGCCTTTAGCTATCTCTCTATCAGGTTTCAGTTGTGATGAAAAAAAAAGGAGTCAATCACTCCTTCCCATGCGAAAAAATGATTTTAGTTATTGCCCAAGATGGGGAACTCAAATTCTCCTAGACAGGGTTTTTCAGTTATGGTGATTCGAATGGTGCATCTTTCATTTCGATTCTACACCATTTTATGGGGTTTCGGCCTATTTTTCGAGACTCATAAATTTATTTTCGCAATAAACTTTTACCGTCAAGATTGATCGAATTTATAGTTACCAATCCTGAATTGACATCAAATGGCGATTCTCCCGATCTTTTTTTAAACGTATTTGAAATTTCCGGCTACTATGGGCTGTAGTTCATTTTTTACTAGGTTGCAGCAGATGCTTCAAGCATGAAAGTAGTAATTAGTTATGTTATAGAACTGATTGCCAACGTAATGAGAATGGGAAACTGATCGACCGGCAAAACGTATTAGTGAATTGGTTTAACATTAATTTACGGCTGCTGTCATAGTAGTTTATTGCTGCCGCTTCTTCATTGTACTGCTGTCACTGCCACTGTTAGTGCGGTGCGTTAGTGAAACGTTTTAGTGTGGTATCAATTAAAAAAAAAAACTTTCCAAAAAATAAATTTATCAAAAAAAAGTAAAGAACTCCATTAAACCAGAAATGAACAAAAATAGAACCAAGTAATCTACCAAGCATACAACTACCACAAATCAGTATCAATAAAAAAATGAAACCCAAAACGAACACACATTAAAATAAATAACATAACCAAACTCAAAATGAGCAGAAATTAATATGAGTAGGGTTCAAAATCCCTATGCTTTCTAAAAGCCAGAATATAATTTGTACTTTACTGAAAAAAATTCAAATGAATGTGCATTGTCAATTTCATATACATATGCTGATATCTATTCCTTAAAATTTTAATTAATTTTTGATATCTTAAAGTTTAAAAGTGAAAATATTTAAAAAAAATTTTTTGGTTATCATCCTCAAAGGCATAATTTCCAGACCTTTCAACTATGTTGAAAAAAAAATGGCTATATCAAAATATTGATCGGAAATGTTTGGGGAAATGATGGGCGTGGGAGGGGTGTCAGTTGCCCTCCAGTCACTTTCGATTATTAAGGAGGACACAAGCCCTTCCAATTTCCAATCGAATGAACCCTTTTCGAAGTTTCTACGACAACTCCTTCGATACGAAGTGCCCTGGTCTAAAGAACCAAAAATAATATATTGTGCCAACATCGTTTTTTACTTAAGCAGCGCTATTGCGCTGCCTCTGATTAGAAGATTATGGAACCTCTGTTTACTACTGTTACAACTACATAATATAATAGTGACTGCCACTGTTAATATAGCGTATTAGTAAAGCGCTATAGTTTGGTTTTAAAAGTTTCTGTAACTATAGTTTACTATTGTCACTAATACATTATACAGGAGTGATGGCCACTGTTAGTGGAGCACATTAGTGAAGTGCTTTAGTTTGGACTTAAAAACCTTCTGTAATTATAGTTTGCTACTGTCCCTTCCACATAGCTCAACGGTGACTGCAACCGTTACTAAAGCGCATTAATGAAGTCCTATAGTTTGATTTTAAAAGCTTTTGTAACTGTAGTTTACTACTTTCTCTTCTACATAGTAATACCTTTACTGCCAAAATTAGACCGATGCATCAGTAATACGCTTTAGTTTGATTTAACAAGAATTAAAAGCTACTGTCACTGTTGTTTATTACTGCCACTTCTACACACTACTGCTGTCACTACCACTTTTGGTGTGGCGCATTTATGAAACGCTTTATTGTGCTGTGGTTTTAGTAAGAATTATTATAAAGTTTTTCTTACGGAATTAATGAGCGAAGCTGAAACTAGAAGGTTGTTGTGGAGAAGAATGGCCAAAAAGCCCAATCTTTAGTAATATGACGTTCTTCATCTGTAACATGATGTTTTTCATCTGTAATATGACGTACTTCATCCGTAAAACGTAGCCTGGTGATAATGCAAATATAATTCCTATTTATATCGGATTTCACTCCTCGGAATAATTTCTACTTGCATGCCTTGGCAAATCAGACCTTGTTCATACCAGGACTAGAAAGCATTAAGGATTCTAGCATGATCCCAATCAGGTCCTCACTTTCTTTTATTAAGTTAATATTACTGAGGTCAAGAGTGACAAAATATTCGTCTTTTGTCTTCTATTAGCCAGTGTGTATTAGCTTGTTGTTTTTTTTTTGCTTAGCAAGGGGTGTTAAGTGCAGGGGAGGACGAAGAGGTAGTCTCCTAGATTTGTAAAATACTTTCTTTCGGTATTTTTTTTGAAAAATCAGAAATTACAAGTGCCCCCCCCCCGTAGATTTAAATAATATCTTTTGTATCCTGATTTTTCTAAAATAAAAAAGATCCTTGCCACCCCCCCCCCCCCCTCAGCAACTACATTCTCGTAGATTAGGGCTCCTAATCCTTAGTAATAAACCATAACACCAAAGGTAATAATAGAATTAAAGCAAGTAGACTTGTATGAAAAAATGTTTAATATCAAAATGATTCAAAATATGCGAATCTGAAATAAATAAAAACCGAGCAAACATCGTTTGGTTTCGGTTAGTGTTGCTGTCATTACTTAAAAATACAATCACTCGGGTGTCGAACTTCGACGTAGAATTCAATGGGAGTCAAATTTTGCCTCTGCAGCCGAATTTTATCGCTGACCGACAAAAGAAGTCATGGGTAAATATTTGCTTAGTTTCTGTTTTGGTACAAGTTCCGTCGGAAGACGGTAAATTCTGTCAAACAAAAACGAGCTAAAGGTGTCTCTACATTATTCCAGCCGATATGGGTCCCGTATTACCAAGCTGAGGTCGAACCCACTGTGCCAACACAGGACAAGTTTCGCATGTTAGTGCTAGTGTTCTTAGTTTGTTTTCGACGGATAGAAACGTCATCTATCTAATCACTATGGTTGTTATGACTCCTAAAAAGGCAATTAGATGGCAATGCTATAATTCGTTTTGAATAATTTCACCTTCCTAGCCCCAGGTACTGACATGTTCTACAACCAACTTAATAGTTGACACCAGGAAGAAGAACAAAATAGAACCTTGCAGAACTAACCTGTTTAACAATTTACTTGTGCTATTTTTACTAGTCCCTTTAACAAAATGCCCTCGGACTAGAATTGTGAAACCAAGCGCCAGTTCTTGATTTTTAGCATAGGTTACGAAAACCGTTTGAAATATATATGTATGATTCCTAATTTATTTACAAAAAAATTGCTTAGTCTTAGATTTTATATATATATATTTAAAACAATTATCAGTGTGTATTTTTAATAATGTATGAGCAGGAAGCTAATTGTATGAAGTTGTGATTTTAAACCAGATTATGATGGCCAGAGAGTTGAGTTTTTTTTTTTTAATATGGTATGAAACAGAAGCCAATCCATGACATTTTTTTTTCACTAGAAGTTGCAAAATCCCAATGCCAGAGGCAAAACTCGACTTCAATTAGAAAAAAAAAACGCTTCACAGGAGTGCCCACTAGAGTGACGTTAAAACGGTGGCTGTTTTTCTGATGCCACAACAAGTGCTTCTCGGTTCTCATATGTCCAAAAGCCATTTAGGTCAATTAAAATGCTCACCACTGTTTCTCCATGGCCACTGCAAAATAATAATGAATATGTATAAAAAACAATAACATAATATTTTAAAAAGACGAAACGATGCTTCATTAAAAGTCCTTGAACAACCAGCCATATTCCAGTTCAGTGCAACCATGCGGATTACTTCTTATCGGCCTTTTTCATCACCATCATCACTCGTGACATCTTTTATTCTAAGTCCATAAACCAAGCATACAATTTACAGGTAATGCATCAGAAACTGATCATCATTTTATATTTTAACTATAGCTATTTAATGTTTTAATAGTAACTACATAAATAACGATATAATATTTTTACCATAACTGGCTCCTTCCCCCCTCCGTTTAAGCCATCAACGACACTATAAATCACCATCAACACTGTTGAAATAACTCTTATATACTTATAAAACATTAAAGAACGATCATTTTTAATTTCTTAATAATAATCAATTAATATTTTAAAGAAATTTTATAAATAACTATTTAATATTTTAGGCAAAACTGGCCCCCCTTTAGGTAATCACTATGTCACTTGTGACACAAGTTCGTTTATTGGTGCATATAACTCAACACAAATTTCAATTGTAAAAATTTAGAAACCGACATATATAATATTTTTAGCATTCCAGCAATAATTGTTTAAAATTTCAAATAAATAATAATAATCAGTAATTTAAAAATATTTAATAAATAATGATTTAATATTTGTGCCATTATTGGCTTCCCTACTGTCTTACCTTTTCATTGGTATCTTTACTGGGGCGAAATAACTTGTACTTTTAGTTCATTAGCCAGTCATACATTTTACTTGTAAAACTTCAGAAATTAATAATTTTTTAGCATTTTAATAATGTTTTAAGAATATTTAGAAACAGACCTAAATCCAAACCAGCTTAGCATGACAAAACAAAGAAGAAAATCTTGAAAACAACAAACGGCTCTATTGTCAATAGCAAGAAAAAAGAGAATAATTACTCGAATATTTCACCCGTATGCAACATTACATCCCCAGATTGCAAAAAAAGAACATTTCTCCGTCGTTTGTTGTTCAGAGGAGAGGATGATTGATTTATACTGTCACTTCTCTATAATTGCTTTCCTTTAATTCTTCTTTGATTCAAGATTTTACTCCTTAAACTACGTAGTTTTTTTCTTAGTTCTCTTCTTCTCTACGCTGACCGACACATTGTTTGATAGGGGCGAAATATTCATGGAATTATTCTCCTTCTTCTTAATATTGGACATAGACCCATTTGCTGTTTTCAAGATTTTCTTCTGTGTTTTTAATAAAAATAGCGACGAAGACCACACTGCCTTTCCATCACAAACAACAAAAACAAGAAGAACAATAGGGAATTCTTTTCGTAAGACAGTGAAGATAATTTGAATGAATATTTCGGCCCTATGTCCAAGGGCCGTCCTCAGCAAGACAAAAATATATAAAAGAAAAAAAAAACACAGAAAAGAAAATATATAAAAGAACAACAATATGCGACCAATAAAACTAACAAGCATGATTTTTCAAAACAGTCCCAGCATACTTACTTCAGGGAAGTTCAACCAGAACTAATAAAAAGTAAGGTAAAACAAGGCGATTCATTGAGATGAAAGAAAAATGATTTAAAAACACGTTCTTATTGCTAATCCAGCCTTTTTGGAAGAATATCTTGAGATTAATAAGATTAATAATAATAATTTTTTCTTAAATAGGGACTTTGGGGGAATATACACTAAATGCTCTATACACAAATTTAATTAAAAATGATCTCACAAAATATTTTAAAAAACCAATAGACATTAACACAGAACCGGTCATAAAAAGACCTTTGAGGTTAGCTGTCTTGCTGAGGACGGCCCTTGGACATAGGACCGAAATATTCATTCAAATTATCTTCACTCTCTTGCGAAAAGAATTCCCTATTGTTCTTGTTCTTTTTTTTTTTTTTTTTTTTTTTTTTTTTGTGAGAAATATTAGCCTAATACGTTTAGAAAATATATAGTACAAATAAATTTGACCTAAACTACATGACTAGGACACGCTCAGCAGACGAAGCAGGATGAATGAAGCAAGGACGACCCAAGATCGTTCTTGTTGGGCAACCGTCTAGGGAAAACGAAAAGCAGGTCGCCCCCCAATGGGGTGGGAGAATGTCCCAAGGAAAGACTTAAGAGAAGTGGAAGCTTCTTGAGAGGGTAAAAGAGAGAGGCTCTGGATAGATTGGGATTGAGGAAGAGCATGCGTAGCTGTGCTGGCCTCAGGCGGTTTGATACTGCAGTGACTTGTTATTATGAGTTAGTAGTAGTAGTAATAATAATATTTTTAACCAAAATTGGCCTCCTCCGTCATCAACCTATCACCGTCATCTTGCATCATCAATATCATTAATGACATAAATTTGCTTATTGGTGCATAAAACTAAACATTCCTTCAACTTTTGAAATTCTGGAAACTGATAATTTTTAATAGTTTTAAACATTTCAACAATAATTGTCTGAAATTTTTAATCCAGTAATCAATAGCAATCTAAAAATATTCAATAAATAATTATTTAATGTTTGTACCAGTTATGGCACCCCCTTTGTCCTCCTTTCTCATTACAGTATTTACTGGTTAAATAACTTTTAAAAGAATTTTTATTTTATTTTTTAGATTTTATTAGACTTTACTAGTAAAACCCCAGAAAATGATCCTTATTTAATATTATTTTAGATACTAATAGTGCTTATTTTGCACTTTTACTTTATTAAATGGTTAAATAATACGTAACCAATAGTAATTTTATATTTTTAAGGATTTTTGTCATTATTTACTGTAAAATTCAAAACTTTTTACAGACAACATTCAATTTGTGAGGGGGGTAGTGACTAGTGAGGCAATCTAGAAAGAAATTCAAACTAATTTGTCATCTGTCAGGACAAAGAGCGCATCCAGGATTTTTTTCGGAGGGGGGGGGGGGCATTTTTGGGGTGGTTTTACAAAAAACTTCAAATAACGGATCAAAAAGTTGTTTATATGCATTTTTGTTACTTCTTTAAGAGTCGGACGATTTTTTTTTTGGGGGGGGGGTCAAACTCCGTACCTCATCCCCCTGGATATAACTCCGATCAGCGTCGTTATTCATCTAATCATTGTGTAAAAAGACGAAATAAAATAATAATGACCATAGATGCACTTAACGGAGGTGGCTGATGGGTCGTCTTTCCCAAAAGCAGCTTTTTGTTGTTACCTCCAGGGAGGTCACGTATGGAGGGCCCCTCTCCCGATTTCTTGGGGCAATCGGTAAAGAAAATGAGTCGGCAAAATCGTGACGCGAAGCCCCATGATTTTTCCGACTCCGCCAAAAATTTTTGTTCGGTTAAATAAAAACCACGAAAATACAGACATGTCATCTACAGAAATCTCGAACTTGGTCGGTAAAGGCAGAAATTTCCCCGACTCCTGCTGCGGTTTTACAGATAGCACCACAATTTTCCATTTGGTTAAATAAAGAGCATGAAAATAGTGACATGAAACATACCGAAATCTAAATTTCGGTCGGTAAATGCAGCGGTGTTACCTACTCTTGTAGTGATTTTACGTATTGTATTCATAACGGGCGTTGTGCTAATTATTGATAAAAAACAGTCGGTAAAATGACCAGTCAGTTTGTAAAATTTCGCTCCCCCCCCACAAACATTTTGGCTAGTAACGACCCTGGTTGCCTCTGATCCAAAGCTTTTAAAAGTTGCACTCACTAAGGTCTTGAGGTCGAGCTTAAGGTTTATACCCATCTTAATGATTACAATATTATTACTTTGCGGACTCTTTGCTTAGAAAAAAACCCCGCTTTACGAGTTTTTTAATGGTACATTTATTAAAGAAAAGTAAGGATACGGAATTGGACTTTACAGTCCCTACCGGCGGTGCTGATCTCCTTTTCATGGCCTTTCAGCCAGGAAAATGGGGGTTTGGGGGCTAGCTATGCTGTACTTTTACACACCCTTCCTGTTTACCTTCCCCATATTTCTCCAAGTACCCATTTAGAGCTGGGTCAACTCTGGCTGAGCTCACAGAGTCATGTCACTGACCCCGTCCCAAACCAAACAACCAGCGACACCTTGAATCCCTGTCCTCATGGACACAAGATTTCAAGTCTAACGTGCTAACCACTCGGTTAGGACGGATTTATTTAAAGCCCTCTATGATATAGAAGTAAAAGTGGAGCACAGATCTATAAAGACAAAAAAAAAAAAAAAATTAGTAAACTAACTGAAAACTTGGTGAAAGACGATGAAACGGGTCAAACCTCAAAATTGCAAGTTCAGAGAGCCTCTCCAAATATGATTGGATAGCCAAATAAAAATACCACAGAGTAGTCACAGTTGGCCGGTCATGCTTTTGCAAACACTTTGCGGTTTATATTGATATATTTAATTAACTTTAAAAAGATATTACATACAAAAATCGATATGATTCACCCAAAACCAAACGGTTGACGTGGGGTGATAATAATACTACAGGGACAGCAACTACATACCATATTCATGCTGTGGGGTCACACTCACAAACCAAAAATTAATTACAACTTAATTTAAATTAAATCAAGTCTCCTCCAAAGCCAACAAAACTAGAATTTATACTTACTTAATAATTTTTCTTTCAATTTTTCTTTAAAATCACTAAAATTTTTTACCTTCTTCATATCACTATCCAAATTATTCCATAAATTTATACCCTTTATAATAAAAGAAAGTTAGTGGTATTCATTATAGTATAATAAATTGATAAACAAATATTTTTTTTTTTAATTTTTCTGTTCTAGCGTAAATATGAGATAACACTATAATGTACTTTATTTGAAATCAAACTGTTTAACAGCCAATGCCAAAATATTTTACGCAGAAGTTGCAGCAAATGGTGCTGGGCTTACTAGAAGAATTGTCGGTAATAATAAAAAGGCTTTTGTTTTCACCAACACAGAAGTTACGAAAAAATTTTCTTGTAACAAGAGAGCCCAGCGATAGGTGGAACCCAGTAAAGAACGAATCCCCCCCATAAAAACCAAAAACTTAAAATTATTTTTCAAAAAAATGTCAAGTAGAAAAAACTACCACCTGAAGCTGATTCAGAAATGGTAACTATGGTTTTGATTAATTTTAATGGTAAATTAATCATTGATGGGAATTTAGAAAGATAGCCGGAAAACCCTTAAAAACGGTGTGGGATAGGATTCCTTAAAAGCGATTGGATGGAACCTCTATTGTCGAAAGCTCCATACAAGCTAGTTACAGCCATCGATTTTAAACAAAAAGGAGAATGACTTTTTTGCATAGGTAGCATTGATATGTCCTCTTTCTTCATTTTTGGTTTGTGTTTTCTTCACTTCTAGTAGGGCAGTGTAACATCATAGAGAGCTGTCTAAGGGATCATTTAAAATTAAGCTGTTAGATCAATTGCATACAGAAAGAAAAACGAGCAAAAATAGGGTTTTTAAAGGCCAAATGAAAATACTGACAAAACACAACAAAGCGAATATTTCGAGGAGACAAACGCCTCTCTTCTTCAGCGCGAGCAGAAAAAATACAATCAATGAGAGTGCCGAAGAAAAAACCAACAAAATAAAATGCGGAAAGTCAATGCGAATGCGAAAAAAACAATAATGAAAAACCAAAAAAATGAAAGATGAATAATTCAATAAAAGCCAAAAATTATAAGAATTAAAACCAAGTACCTAACAACCGTGAAAGTGAGTCATTCACCAATATCCACGATCTGCAAAAAATCGAAAAATTTGAACCGCCATCGACGGATTAGCGAATAACTGAGAAATAAAAGAAAAACATGCATTCAAAACAAAATGAACCAGCAATTGAATGAGTTGGAGAGCTATCTTATCTGATTTTAATAATTGCATTCCTTGCAGACACTCTTTGAGACTTAAGGGGTCGTTGACGTGTTTCGCGCTGAAGAAGAGAGGCGTTTGTCCACTCGAAATATTCGCTTTATTGTGTTTTGTCAGTATTTTCATTTGGCCTTTAAAAACCCCATTTTTGCTTGTTTTTCTTTCTTTATATAAGGGTAGGCCAATGTGGTTTAAGAAATTACCCTAGATCAATTGCTTTTTGTAAGTATTAAAAACAAAATATTAAGATATAATGTTCGACAAAAACTGCATCTTCATATACAAGATAATGTCATGTTGGATATGATGTCATATTTGAGGGACTCCGTTGTCTGATTCCACTGGATTTGTTCTTTGATAGACTCGGCTAAGAAAAAGACCCTTCTTTTTCCTGTGTGTTATCCTAATAAAGATCGAAACTGAGCGTCTGGAGCGGTGACAACATTAATAAATCATATTCAATTAATAACAAAAACAATGTTTTTTTTTAAATTATAAATATTGCTTTCCTGCAATTGCTGTATTTTTAATGATTTTTTTAACAAAGCTCCACTTACCACTTCAAGAGATCATCATAAGTAATTCGAGTAGGGTCTTTAGGATGAACCATATCAAATGTTTCGTCACACACGTCATCAAAATTAACCGGCTCTTGGTTGTGCTCAATCATTTGGTTCCGTATGCCCTAAAAAATAGCAAAAACAAGTTAATAGTATTTTTTGTCAATGTCATTTATTAAAAAAAAAAAAAAAAAAAAAAAAAAAAAAAAAAAAAAAAAAAACAAACCATATCCTATCCAATTGCCTGGGCACGGAGGGAGGGAGTATATGAAGGAGAAAGAGAAAATAAATCCGTGTAAACAACCAAGGAAATTTCCCTTTCACCTCTAAAAAGGTTTAAAAAGACCAAACAACAAGAAAATTAGGTAAATAATGAGGATTTAGGGCACTTGATGTGCTATTATATAGAGTTGAAGGATTTAAGGATGGGGCAGGGAAGGGATGATGTAAATTTCCATGAGTGTCACCTGAATAGCAAGTCTTTCACTGCTTTTGCTGTCGTTTGTCCAGCCAATACGACAAAAACGCAGGCAGCGTATGGGTAACTTATAAGATTAGAAGGTGGCAGCAAGAAAAGTCACCAACGTCATCTAGCGTTTCGCACTCCTTGGTATTTTCTCCAAACTTTGTAATCGTGTTTCTTTAGAAAGATGAGATAAGACAATTCTTACTACACTAATTTGGCCAAGTATATTAACTACACAGATTTTGCCTTATGCCGCCAAACACCAGATGCATAATAATAAGTACAATAGTAATGAAAGGTATAGGGAGAAGATGAGGGAAGTAAAGGCGGGTTGTATGGCGGGTTCTAACGCAGGATGCAGGTGGAAGGTACGCCCTGAGGCTTTTGAAGCAATAACAATTATTATTACCGCCCAATTAGGGCTTTTACAGAACCAATAATAATTATTATAATCATCTATTAATAAAAGATTATTATTATTGTTATAGTGCAAGCTAGATATTTCGTGTTCTAAATTTACCTTAGAGCTGGTTGTCTTCCAATTAGAGCAAATTTTAAAAGTTTGACAGTAAGAAAGGGGTGAAGCTGTCTGTTTGTCCGCTTTACAAAGATTAACAGGATTGAGCGGTACATTTTTGAGCCAGTGTCAGGGACTACCTATGTTAAGGAAAGTATTTTGGGAGATTTTGAGGTGCTGCTCCCAGATGTTTGAAAGGTTATGTTATCATAAGCCGTTTGTAGAGTAGTAAGCTATCTAGAACATGTGGTTATTCCAAGAAAATTTTAGCTTTTAAATTGAAGATGTTATTTTAATTATGATGTAGTGGACTGGTATTACTTGTTTATCTAATTTAGAATTCAAAAGTTAAGCACCGTAGTTGCGTTTTGGGACACTAACAGGGGCATCAACTCAAGGTAATGTAGGAGAGGGGAACAAAATATATTTTTTTTTATTTTATGAGAGGGAGGAGGGCAATTTTGTGGTTTTTGTTGTTTTTTTTTTTCAATGAAAAAACAAAACAAATAAAGGTATTCTTCACGGGATGCACAAAAAATTGCATTTTTCAAAATCTAGGGGGCACAGCAAAATATATTCCTCCTTCCTCCCCTCAATGTACAGCACTGGACTGTAATCTAGAGTTACAGTCATTTTAAAATGTTACTATTTACACACAGTTTCAATAGATAGAGTATAATATAATATTTACATTGTCGTTATTGAATAGAATATTACTAAAATATTAAATAGAGTATTTTTATTCTCTGTTGATTTGTATTCTCTGTCGAGCGGCAACGTTGCCAACACGGTACATTGTACCGTTTTTGGTGCAATTTAGAGGTCCTGGTACAATCCAGAACACTTCTGGATTGTACCAGCCTGGATTGAACAATTTCTGGTACGTTTCCTTACATTTTCTTCGGCTTCGCTAGGTTAAGTTTACGCGAGTAAGTTTACAGTCAGGATAAGTCGTTTGATTAGCACAAACACGACATAAAAAGAAATCTCAGTAAATTTCAAACATATCATCAAACAGTTCATGGTAACGAATTGTAAGTAAGAGACGACCCGATTCAATAGTAACCGAAACTCTAAAAAACGGAATTTTGATACCAATAGATACATCAAAAGAATGGAATTTTTATGCTGATTTTAAATATATAAGTTTCATCAAGTTTAATCTTACCCTCAAAAGTTACAAGCCTGAGAAAATTGGCCTTATTTTCGAAAAAAGGGGAAAACATCACCTAAAAGTCATAGAATCTTAATGAAAATCAAACCACAAGATTAAGTTACGAGCCTGAGAAAATTTGCCTTATTTTTGAAAAAAGGGGGAAACACCCCCTAAAAGCGATAGAATCTTAATGAAAATCAAATCACAAGATTCAGCGTAACAGAAGACACTACTGTAGATGTTTCAAGCTCCTATCTGCAAAAATGTGGAATTTTGTATTTTTTGCCAGAAGAAAGATCACGGATGCGTGTTTGTTTGAAACATCACGGAAAATCACACCATCAAATTCAGCGTATCAGAGAACCCTACTGCAGAAGTTTCAAGCTCCTATCCAGTGTGGCCAGATCGTGAACAAAAAAGTAAGCCGCAGCCTTTGAAAAACAAGCCAAAAATAAGCCAGACAATTTTTTGCCCAAAAGCTAACTTTACTTTAATGGTGTCCAAGTTTTGACGGCCATTTTATAGAAATACTCACCACTATTCAGGTCCTTTGATCCTACTGGCATTATCCACCTTTTAATACGTTCCCTGGTTTGCGGAAGTTCAGTTCCAGTGTAGAGATTATTTTGAGGCTGCAATTAGTAGAATTGCAATAAACCGCTACCCCATGTGGAACTCTAGAGACTTTACAGAAATTCCCGCGCGCTATGTTCAGAAAATGCTCGACCGTGCTTACTTTCCTGTCCTACAGTTCGGGGAAATTATTGACGAGGACGCCCACCGGCTCGATTTCTCCAGTGTAAGTTCGAGCACTGTCCGTGTGTGCGCCGCAATTTCTGTATCCCATAATTTCACTGAGTCGGACCTCCGATTACTATAATGATACTCTGTGACCCAATGCGTTTTAATGTCAACATTTCGATTCAGTCAGAGGCGCAATAGAGTTATTGCCAGAACAAATTCTTAAAATTGTGTCCCAGCCCTTATGTATTGGTTGGACATAATGATGCATTACTAAATAACGACCGTAACCCGCAGACAAAAACAAAAAAAAATCATTATTTCATTGGTTTATTATCACATAGATACACAAACAAAAATCAGATCATTGGATATTATCACATATAGATTCATAAAATTATAGAAATCACTTTGTGTAAAGTCAAAGCTTTGGAATAAAATCCTTTTCCCAATGCTAAATGCGATGCTAAAACGCCGTTAAAGGGCTACGAAAGGTACACAAGGAACAAAATCGTACTTTTGTCTTTATCACAAGTCCATTCCAGGGTCATAATTGGCTATCACGCACCACAATACGTCCCTGGGACCAAGAAAAAATAAGACTGAGTAGAACCTCCGTCTTTAGTCCATGCACTGACTATTGGATAACCCGTAAAATCTGAGCGGAGTTGGAGCCAATTTGAGAACTGGCTGAGCACTGAGTTGACGGCCGTCTACTTTCCCTCATCGCCGCCACACATTTGCGAGGGAAACACCGTAGCAGGCCTCCAGGCTTGTATAATAAGTGTAATCAAACACTTTCACTTGTTCTCACTAAATTTTTCTTCTCCGGGGCTGTAATGCGAAGAGTTAGTTGTTGAGGTAACGAATTGTAATGTTCCGCGCCAGCTCCACCTCCGCTCAAATTTGCCAGGTATCAGCCGTATTTTATTCGACTCCGCATGGTTGTAGTATCTAGATAGGGAGACGAAGGTTCTTAGTCTTTATTTGTTCTTGCTGGGACCGATCTCCAGTTTCCTGTTTGATGAGCCACATTTTCACGAAGTCCGAACATTCCACCACTTTAAACATGGATGGGAAGTTCGTGGGCCAGATTGGGAATGACACGCGTTATGAATTTCGATACTTTTACGTAAGACAAACAAAGAATTGAATTTTGTTGCTGTGCTGCGAGAGCCAACTCACTCATCGATTTCAGAAGTTTACAACTTATCATAATTATATTGACCTTTAGCGCAAGATAGCTGTCCGAACTCTGGCTGCCAGTCGTTGAGTGAGTGCGTACCTTTTAAGGCGCTTTATGACGGGAAAACTAAAAAAAAGTGGCAGTTTGGAAAAAAAAAATGCTCCAGGGTGGAATTTTCGGTGATTAAGAATATTCGTCTTTCATAGCCCTTTAAGATTGACCAAATACCTCTAAGATGTCACTGAGTTCATCTTCTTCCCTATCAGCGTCAAGCGCTTCAGCTCTGCCACATCGTCCACTGTCAGACGCATTTTCAGCTCCATTTTTCGAATATATAGAACTGTTGAACGAAGTCATTTTGGCCGATGGTACGAATGACGAACAGCAGTGGCCACTGACAGACATCCACAGTCGAAAAATCAAAATTGTGTTTAGGATTGGTAAAAGCATTCTATTCCGAAGCTTTGACTTTACACAGTTCATCATAGAAAACGCTCTCTCAACGACTACGTTGTTGATAGGCAAACTCAGCAACGACAATGCCCACTTTGCCAAATCCTGAAAGACTGGCTCTCCAATAGGGTCACAAAACTGAAGCACGTGGACCCAGAACTCAGAGGAGTCTTTTAGAAGTTCTCCGCCACAATGTTCATTCCAGTCAACCTGAAACAGGCGTCTCCACTGGTTTTCCTTGTCTCCAAATTCTGTCACTGGAATCACACTAAGAGGTAGGTCGGTGAATCTTGGTCTAGTCTGAGATAAACATATTTTCGGAGAGAGAATTCTCAATTTCAGAAGGGAATCAATGGCAAGAGGTAAACGTTTCAGAACTGACCTTGCAGCCGTCTTGAGAAAGCCGTGACAGCGAAGCTTTATTTCCTCTTTCATCTCGCTTGGAAGATCAGCTTCGCTGAGTTCAGAAAGAAACAAATGCCCAAAGTCTACCTGGTCGACAGGAAGGTAGTAAATTAGAAACTCAAGGTTGACGTTAACTGCAGACGGTCGAAGGATCCTGCGCAGGATGCACATGACCAAATCTTTCAGCTCTTGAAACAGACAAAATTGGTCTGCATTCAAATGTTGAAATAGTATGTTCACCCTCTGAGAGTCGGCCAATAGCGGTTTCAGAAAGACAATGTATAGACGGTTGCGCTTATCACTGTACATTTCGTGTAAAGTTCTTGCAGTATAGCACCGCTCTTTTTCCTTGGCGATGCGGAAATGTGTTGTCAGTTCGAGGTATTGCTCATCAACTCTACACACTGCGGTGTATCACGACAACCAGCGTGAACTTGAAGGGGCCACAATTTTAAGGGGCGAATTTCCATGATTTATCAGTCTATATATCTGGCCGTACGCTTCCCTTCGCAACGGGCTTACGCTAAACCACTTGTACGTTTCCGAGAGAATAAATTCTAGGTTGCTCGGCAACTCTTCCACCACCTCGGAAACGTACATTTGAAAACCTGAAAGTGGGGTAACCCATCTGCTTTCAGCAATGTAAATAGAGAGTGATTTGCGCCACACATGTTATTTGCCCCATCAGTACTAATACCAATCAGGTTTTTGAGAGGTACTTTGCACTCTGCAAGAAATTTTGTGAGTTCTGCGTGGAGTATAATAGCTGTAGTTAATGGTACTTCAACCATTCCTAACGCAGAACACACTATTTTTTTCAACTTCGGGCTGTAATATCGAATGCAAATACACATGAACTTCATTGTAGAGACATCAGTTGACTCATCCAGTATTAGAGAGTACTTACCATCTCCAATGTCAACCACTATCTCCTTCAGGGTTTCAGGTCCAAGCACATTCTAAATGAGAGCGGAACATTTAGTTTTCTTTAGCCTCACCGATTCACCAATAAGCCCAGAAAATAAGTTTTTGATGATAGTAGAAAGATGGTCGATTGTTCTCACCGACGAATGACAGGCTACATGAGCAGCCAAGACCAGCTCCGCTTTCCGCGAAGCCAAGTTCGTCGACGTGACTCCTAGAAAATTAGCATTAATTATTCGTGATTATTTCGGCTATGTTTCATAACCGATTATTTCGGCTATGTTTCATAGCTTTACTCTGAAAGGGGATGTGGTTGGGGGGGGGGGGAAACTTCCGTCCGGATTTTCCCCATGAAGGAAAAGTCACAGGTGGATGAAATGTTGCATGTTCTTTGGTTAGGACATGACAAAACGCAGCCCTCCCCACCTCTCTGGGACCAAAGATCGATTAACACTGTTGTGGTATGCCTCTTTAAAGAAGCACAAGTGTGCTTCCTTGGTTGATTTCTATGACTGGTCCCCGAACTCCGATTGGGTCCCCCATACGCAAAATAACGGGCCACTGGCTATTAATCGTTATCAAATTCTGTTGAGACCGAATGGTAGATATTCTTGGTTGAATGACGTATTTGAGGGCCTCTCTAAAATACACACAGAACTCAAGATGGGGTTAAGACTTCCCAACGAAACACACAATGGACATTGGGCCTTATTGCTATTATTTGAAAAAAAACTACGTTTTCTAAAGAGTTAAACAGGCTGAGTCAAAAGTTCGAACCTTAAAACGTACAGGGATTAGGAGATACAGTTGGGGGGCTGCCGCCTCCCAAACCCCCCACTTTCGCGACCTTTAAATAAATAAATGTTTTTTAAACTGAAAGTAAGGAGCGACATTAAAACTTAAAACGAACAGAAATTATTCCGTATATGAAAGGGGCTGTACCCTCCTCAACGCCTCGCTCTTTACGCTAAAGTTTGACATTCTCACAACTCTTTATTTAAACAATAAAAACTTTAGCGTAAAGAGCGAGGTGTTGGGGAGGGCACAGCCGCTTTCATATACGGAATTTCATATACGGAAAGCCTCTTACATTATGTTGATGGTAGTACATAAAACAATTAATATCCCTAACTGCCCCATACCGATTTTCACGTTTGCATGTATTCTGAGAAAACCCATGACCAGTTTGCTTCTTCCTTTGAGCATATTTAAACTGAAGTTATGCAAAGAAAACCTCAAATATAAATAAATGTATTGTCTTTATGAAATAAAAGTTGGCCAGTAAATTATTATTACTTTAAATTGCATTGTCCCTAGGCTACCCTATAGGCCTAGGCTACAGCAACAGTAACAAAGAAATCAGACATCAAAGCAAGGGTAACTCATCTACTTATCCTGCTCCTGTCACAAGCTGATGCTCATCACTGCTAAACAGGGGGGTGCAAACCAGTCATGTACACCAGCTATTTTTCTGTGACATGTACCCAATTTGCTGGTAGCCAATGCATTGAGGTACACACCTCAATGCATTGGGTATCCCCCCCCCCATACCAGTTAGGGATTAATTGTTTTATGTACAACCATCAACATATAATGTACTCCTTCACCATTGTTGTAGTATACCACAGGATCTGTACCTCAGAATTTGATACCTACATCTAACCAAGTGTACTACTCCATATATAGCATAGCAGGACCTACTCCATATATAGCGTAGTAGGACCTATGCCATGTTTAATGTAGTACTGATTGTGGGGTGTAGCACTCAAATTCTTAGGTACAGATCCTGTGGGGTACTACTGCAGGGGTGAAGTAGTACATTATGTTGATGGTATTACATAAAACAATTAATATCCCCAACTGCCCCATAACGATTTTCACTTTTGCATGTATTCTGAGAAAACCAATGACCAATTTGCTTCTTCCTTTGAGCATATTTAAACTGAAGTGATGCAAAGAAAACCTCAAATATAAATAAATGTATTTTCTCAGAATAGGCCTAGACAAAAAGTGAAAACTGGTATGGGAGTACCCAATATATTGGAGGCAGTACCCAATACATTGGGGTGTGTACCCAGTCGGCTAGGCTGTGTACCCAATCTTTTGTACAGAGATACAAACCACAGAAAATAGCTAGAGTGTACATGACGACAGCATGACGACTCCTGGACGACTCACATGAACTAAACAATTAAACAGGATCTGTAGATGTGACAGACATGTCTGTTATGAGTTTGATTCCTGTTGTTATTCTATACTAATAAGTAACAGCTAATATACTGTGCCTTCAGCTGTAGTTCAACCCCATGACTTAATGGCTAATGCTTTTTATGCTGTTGTTACGAAGCCACGTGTCTCTTAGGATTTGAAAACTTCACCGCAGTGCCGCGGTTAGATTCGTATTTTGACCATAGAGTTAAAACGTGATTTTGACCTTTCGTGAGCATTCGTTCGTTCGAAAATCGGATGAATTGCCAAAAAATATAAATTCTTCCCAAAAAATTAAATCACGCCAAGAAATAAGCCAGCTCAAAATAAAAATAGCCAAGTTTTAAGCCACAAGCCAGTTCCAAAAATTTTTACGCCAGTCGCCAACAAAATAAGCCAGTTTGGCGTAAAATAAGCCAATCTGGCCACACTGCTCCTATCTGCAAAAATGTGGAATTTGGTTATTTTTTTGCAAGCAGAAAGATCACGGATGTGTGTTTATTTGTTTGTATGTTTTTTTCCCAGGGGTGATCGTATCGACCCAGTGGTCCTAGAATGTCGTGAGAGGACTCATTCGGACGGGAATTAAAACTTCTAGTGCACTTTTTAATAAAAAAAAAAATTAAAAATAGAATCACTTTTTACAAAAAAAACTGCATTCTTGATGTCTTTTCATACTGCAGTCTTTTCAAAGATATTTGATTTTGAAGCAAGTCCGATTTCTAACACCGATTCTCTACTAAGCTTCACACTTTTGGTTTTCTTTTTTTTTACAGAAGGAAACAACCCTCGAAATTGGTGTCTGAAAGAGTATGAAGATCTGAGTGCAAAAAAATGTTCCTGGCTTTTCAGTCTATCCTAGTATTCATTCTGAAAAATGGAATTGACCCAAAATCTTAAAATTATGTCACAAATAATCTTTTTGTGGCACAATCTGGTCGGAAAACCGGTATAATTTATCACATAGGGTTGGAAATGCTGCACGACAGAAGTTCAATTTGTTAAATGTCGAAATTATGTCGAAATTTTGCCGTCTTTTGACATCAGCTTTTGAATAATAGCTAGAAGTTGGTTAGTACAATATTCAGTATTATATTTGAAATTACTGTCAAAAAATGCGTTCGGTTTGCCGTTCCAAGTCGACATAAAAAGTCCCAAATTAAATGTTAAAGAAAAAAATATCAACGTCAAGTCCACTTTGTAATGTTAATTCAAACACGGTTTAAGTAATCTTGGTATGCTCAAACACACTAGGGATTGTGCACAGGGTTGAAAACTGGACACATTGTATGTCAAAAGCACACATTCCCATATGCCAGTACAAAATGACATAAAAGGGCGAAAAAGTGGCACATTTTAGAAATTTGGGACATAAAAGGACAAAAAAGGGACACATTTTGTAAATTTAAGACATAAAACAAGACATTCCCAAACTGGATATATATTTTGGCAAAAAATGTATGTGGATATATATTTTGGCGAAAATTTTTCACCAAAGTAGTGCTTTTTTCGAACATCCAGGTTTTGCCAGAGATGTTGTAAATAAAGGGTTTTCCCCAAAGTAAGGAATCTACATATTTATAAGAGTTTGTGCTTTGAAACTAAGCCATTTTGCATAAATGTTTTACATGGACTTTTTTTTCATTTTCATTATGTTTGATGTTAACTGGCCGCTTTGAAAGAGGTTCACAAAGCGTCTTTCGGTCAATAATACAGCTGGTAAAAAATCACCTCTAGTTCTTAATATTTTAAGATGGGCACATTTAAGCTAAAAATGACACGTTTTTTTATGCTCAGGGGACACATTCATGGACCCTGATCAGGGTTTGCAAACCTGATCAGGGTTGTATTTTCAAATCTACGGGTGCGCGATTTTGTTGTCTTCTTCAATTTTATAATTAAAATACGAAAAAATAGCCTATTTTACTGAAAATATCCCTAAAAACGTTGTTCTGAAAATTTAGGGGGAGAGGCATAAAATCTAGGGCGGCAAATGCCCTCCCTGCCCAATCGACACTCAGTTTACCTAGTTTGGCCCCAGGGGACGGTGACAGGGTAGTTTATCCCGTCTTCTGAACTAGACAATAACCACGGCCCACAGTGACCAAAACTGTAAAAACATGCTTAAAAATTTCTAGTGAGAAAAATTTTTCCGTTTAATGCCCCAGATCGAAAAAAAAATGAACTATTAGAATCATAATGTTCCAAAACCATTCATAGTATCTTTCCGCCCTCCCCCACCTGTTTTAAAAACTCGAAAACTCTTTTTAGAAGCCAGTTGAAAAATCCTTTTATCTCCAATGTTGGGAAACACATGGCTCTTACATTCCGGCTCTTTAACCCAAAAGTCACTCTTAGGCAGGTAATTTTAGCAAATTCACATGTTTTCAAATTTAGAAACAGTATATCTGATTAGACAAATTTAAGACTGTGCTCTGTGTAATGTTATAGGCGTTTACCCCTGGCTATTACCCCCAATTTAAATACCCCCCGGAAAAAACGGAAAATACCCCCCCCCTCCCGTGGAAAATAAGGCTTTCCAAATTTGAGAATTTTATTTGAGTTTTATTTTTTTAGTTTCCGTAGGGGAAGGAATTTTGGTACTTGTGTATTATGCGCCGCTCACTCAAGTTTGCGCTGTGTAAAATTCGAGAACACGCCGGTTTTTTGTTAGTTTCTTCGTTACTTTAGAAATAAATTTGGGCTATAGATTTGCACATTAGGGAGGGGGGGAGGGGGTAAAGCATAGTGGTTCTGCATGCAAAGTGTGTACCTAAAAAAGTACATTTTAATGGACTGCTTACTCTTCATGAGACTTCAGATAAATGTTGAAAGAAGTAGGGGGGAGTAGGAATTAATTAAATTGTTTCTCTATTCAGCTAAAATGTTACATTCCCATATCTACTAGCATGTTGCTCCTTACTTTTAGTTGAAAAAACTTTTTTTAATGAAGCTTAGAGACAGACATTTTTTCAAAGGCGATGGAAAAAATAAGTCAGTTAAATTAAAATATACAAAAATGACAAAAAGTAATTAATTACAAAAAATACACAAAACAATAGCCTACTTACAAAAACTAAGATATACACTCCCAGAAATCCGTTCTGCTGGGCAATGCCGAAGTGTTGGACGGATACTTTTTAACAGTATCAACAGTTTTGAACTTTGTTATCAAACACACAAATATTTAATGCCTTTAGACTCAATTGTTTATAAAAATGGGGTAAAAACACATTTTTTTTTTTCATGTTTTTTCCCTATTCTGTTTTTTTTTCCGTTGGTTTCCTTATAATTACTTTATAGTCCCAAATTTCCAG